>CM035418.1:38172180-38227180 GCA_020310875.1 Ceratopteris richardii
CTAAACACAGTAAAGGATGCATTTTGATTTTGCCATCTCCTTTTCTGCAGGTATATTGCAGCCCCTGATCTAGAAGAAACTGGCTTTCATCTTACAGCACATAGATTCTCCTCTATATGAATGACTGCAATATACCTGCAATTTTAATAGGGCTGCTTTGGTATTAATGTATAACAGTAAAAAAATAATTTACAACAAAAAATTATTACATCAATGTGGCCTACATCATCATGGCTGTCTGAAATCAGCACCAGAGTGGACCCACTGCACAGCAATTATTGCCATATCACAAACTAAACTCAACCCAAAGATGGAAGTCTGTCTACAAGCATGATTGGCCATAGAAAGCTACGGATCCTTAATAAAGTGCAGACAAGCAGCATTACATATGGCCCCGAGCTGCAATGCCCCTCCTGCACAAAACGTACCATGAAACTGGAGAAGCCATGTGATTGCAACTAAAATCATGAAACATGTGGATACCAAACTGCTGAAGCTGGAAGGGGGCAGAAATAAAAAGAAAAGAGTGAACTGCTTGCACTGGAGAACAGAAAGTGATGCACAATCTGAAAGAGAGTACAACCATCATTTACAACCATGACCATAGTTCATACAAGCTTCTCGAGTGCCAGCGGAACAAACCTGAACTGCAGCTCCTCATTAAAGTAGGGAAATCTCCGTCTTCTGGAATCAGGTCATGTGTGAACAGATTTGTCTATAAGAAACCATATGGAAAGGAAAGGCTGACATGTAACTGAAGTTGTAATCAAGTGAATCAAGATGCTTAGAGAAAGCAAAAATGCATTGCCTGGCTTACGGTTTACCCAAGCTCACATAAAGCTTCTAAAATTGTACACTCGGTGACATGTTTCTGGGTCCAACATGCAGGGAAAATACTATACAATCAATAGTCCGAAACTTCCTGCACATTTTGAAAACGCATGTTCCAACGTATTGATATATCTTAAAAGAGTTATCTGATTCACACATCAAAGTGAAAAATACATCCAGATCAACACAATAGAAATAGCTTAAGATGTCAAGTGGCAATGAACAACATTCCTTATAGGACTAGGCAGTTTTAGAAATGGTCCCTTCCTTTTTCTTGGGTTTCTTGAATGTACTGCACCCTGTTACTGACTAGTAATATTTTTGAGAAAGCAGGAGAGGCCTCATCTGGCAATAATGCCAACAGCTAACTGAAAGTTGCGATTTCTGAGTTTATTAGCCCTCTTTCATGTCCTGCATCCCTTAACCACAATATGGGTACCTTTGATCCACCCCAGCCACGTATTTGTTGTATCCTTTCATCCTTGACTTTCCATCATCATGGCTTCAAGTACTGTTGCATTATTTTCTACACCCAGTACTGCAGCAACACTCACATGTTCTTGCAGTGCATTTTGAAGAGCCCATTTTGCCACATTGATGTCTCCCCACTTTTGGCAACTTCCCAATAAAATTGACCATAACACTGTAGAGTATTTAATAGGTGGTAACTTCTGCATCATAATCATAGCCTTATCTAGGTGTCCTGACCGTGCAAAGACATCAATTAGGCAAGTTAAGTGCTGTAAATCTGGTTTAATACCATACTTTGTAGTCATCTCCATCATGTAAACAAGGGCACTGTCTACAAGGCCATTACTGCAGCAGGCTTTTAGAATGCATGAAAAGGTCATAGCATCTGGATGTAGACCTTTTTCTTGCATCAGTCCTATACATTTCACTGCATTCTCCACTTCACCCTGTTCAGCATAGCCTGCAACAAGAGCATTCCAAGATGCCACATTCAGGTTTGAAAAGTCTGCAAGCACGCTTTGAGCTTTCACAAGAGCACCACACTTGACATACATATCTACCAAAGCACTACAAATCATATCATTCTCTAAGAGTCCATACCTGGCAATCTCATTATAAAGTTGATTCCCCTTCTCAGACAATCCAATGCTACCACAGGCTTTCAAAACATGCAGGAAGGTAACTAGGTTTGGAGGCATGCCCTCATGTTGCATCTTACCAAAATAACTTAATGCCTCTTCAAATCGTGCCTGTTGCACGTAACCTCCAATTAGGGCAGTCCAAGAGATAATATCTCTATGAGAAAGCCCCTCAAAAACTTGCTGAGCTTTTGAAAGAGTGCCACACTTCGCATACATGTCTATTAGAGCATTGGCAAGCAGGACCTCTTTGTCAAGCAGACCCTGTTCAACAATCTCATTATGTATAGCTTCTCCTTTGTCAACAGCCTTCAGACTGCCACAAACTTTTAAGATGCACAGAAAAGTAACAGCATCAGGACAAAGACCCTCAAGCTGCATTCCCTCAAAGCAGCTTAGTGCTAGCTCAGCTTCATTCTGTTGCACGCACCCTGTAATCAGTGCATTCCAACTTACAACATCCCGAACAGGAAGCCCATCAAGCACTTGTCTTGCTTTTCCCAGAAACCCGCATCTGGCATACATATCTACTACAGCAGTGGCAAGATCAACATTACTCTCAAAAAGTCCCTGTCCAGCAATCTCATCGTACAATTTTTCTCCTTTATCAATTGCTCCAATTGTCCCATAGGCTTTAAAAATATGTACTAAGGATACTGTATTTGGGAAAATTCCCTCCTTTCTCATCTGTTCAAATGAATTTAGGGCTTGCTCATTTTCACCATGATCAACAAACCCTGCAATCAATGTTGACCAAGATACAGCATCCCGGACAGGCAGTTGTATCAGCAACTCCCGTGCTTTTTTGAGTGTGCCACACTTGGCATACATATCAAGTAGAGCATTGCCAAGAATCAGGTTATCTTGAAGTAGGCCTCGGTTGTTAATCTCTTCATGAATTTGCTCCCCTTTGTCATTTGCTCTTATGTTCGCACAAGCATTCAATATGCATAAGTAGGTCACTGAATCTGGAAAAACGCCTTTCTCCTGCATGTGATGAAAACATTCCAAAGCGTTATTGTAGTGCCCCTGTTGAACATATCCTGAAATCAGTGCATTCCATGAGATAACAAGACTATCACCAGGTACTACCTCTAACACTTGTTCTGCTTTCTTGAAAGAACCACATTTGGCATACATATCAATAAGAGCAGTGCCAAGAACACAGCTTTTCTTTAATAGTCCTAATCTAGCTATCTCATTATGAATTTCTTCTCCTTTATCAGCTGCTCTTGCACTACCACACACTTTCAAGAGACTCAAAAAAGTTACTTCACTCGGAATAAGGCCTTCACATTTAATCCTGTTATAAACATCAAATACTTGATCATATCTTCCATGCTTTGAATATCCTGCAATTAAGGCATTCCAAGAGACTACATCATGAACGGAGAGTTCTTCAAGCACTTCTAAAGCTCTTGAAAATGCTCCACACTTTGCATACATATCTACCAAAGCATTACCGAGCATAATACTTTTTGACAGCAACCCTGTTTTCCTAATCTCATTATGTATTTGTTCTCCTCTCTCAGCAATTCCAATGTTGCCACAGGCTTTTAAGACACTTAAAAATGTCACCTCATCTGGAGAAAGGCCATCATCCCCCATAAGTTCAAAGCATCTCAGAGCTTCTTCAGGTTGTTCTTGTTGAACATATTCTGTAATCAAGGAATTCCACGATACAGCATTCCGAGCAGGCAATGCCTCAAATACCTGCCATGCCTGTGCAAAAGCACCACACTTGGCATACATATCCACCAAGGCATTACCCAAGGCATTATTTTCTCCAAGCAGCCGACGTCTAATGACCTCCTCATGGATTACTTTTCCCTTGGGTAATGCTCGCTTGTTTCCACAAGCCTTCAAAATGCTTAAAAAGGTCACTCCATCTGGAAAAATGCCCTCACATTGCATCAGTTCAAAGTATAAAAGCGCTTGGTCATCTCTATGATGTTGGATAAGACCTGCAATTAATGCATTCCAAGAAACAACATCCTGCATGGGAAGCTCTGTAAGGACCTCGTGTGCTTTTGTAAAAGCACCACATTTGGCATACATGTCCACAAGAGCATTTCCAAGCATAGACTCGTCTTTTAGCAACCCTTGCCTACGAATCTCATCATGGAGCCATTCCCCTTTGGCAATGTCTCCTATGCTGCCACAAGCTTTCAAGGCACACAAAAAGGTCACAGCATTTGGATAAACCCCGTCAGTTTGCATTAAATCAAAAAATTGTAGAGCTCGTTGTCCTTGGCCATGTTGGGCATAGCCTGCAATAATAGTAGACCAAGAGACTACATTTCGGGTAGGAAGCTCCTGAAGAACTTGTTCTGCCTTCATAAGTGCACCACATTTTACATACATGTCTATGAGAGCATTTCCAAGTACTGGATTATCCATTAAGAGTCCTTTCCGATTAATCTCATCATGTATTTGCTTTCCCCTCTCAATGGATTTAATGCTGCCACAGGCTTTCAAGATGAACAAGAAAGTTACTGAATCAGGGGAGACGCCTTGATCCTGCATACATTGGAAACAATGTAGAGCATCATGACCTTGACCCTTCTGGGCATATCCTGCTATAAGATCTGTCCATGAAAAAACATCTGTTGACATATGTTTGTCAAGTAACTCCTTAGCTTTTGCAAGCTCGCCACATCTGGCATACATGGTGATCAATGCATCTGAACAGCGTTCAAGCAAATCACGTTTTGAGGCATGCTGATGGATTCTGATGCCCTTTTGAAGATCTTTCTGTCTGGCACATGATTTCAGTAACGTTATCAATGCACTACTTTCATGGCCAACACTGTGTGTGTCTATGATGTGATCGACCACATAAAGTTCTCCAGAGCAATCATCCAATCCTTTAACAGGATGATCGACCCATAAGTATTCTTTGGAGGCTCTGTGCTTAAATTCTGGGAACCCAAAGGTCGTTTTCTGGTTAAATATGTCCCACCTGTGCAGCGGAAGTCTATGGCCCTCTATTCGCAGAAGTTTACACGTCATCCCATTACTGCATTTCCTTTTTTCTGTTTGTCTACAATCTTCTTCATCTCCTTTGGATTCAGTGAACACGTGGCATTGTTCCAAGTGCTTTCTCTGACTGACAAAAATTTTTACAGGAATTCAGCAGTCAGTTGGTCTGATCAGGAAGTTGAAGAGTCTTTTTTTCCTTTTCAACACAATTTACAAATTGGAAAAAGGAACATCTGTATAACGAGATCATAACAAGAAAATGGAAATCTTAAGAGTGTTTTTTTTTTTAATGGAGGTTCCGCCAAACGTCTACTCCCTAAGCTTTAACTTTGAAAGAACAACTGTACAAGTGAATGGACATAGTACCCGTGTTTGTCTCTGCTTTGTGGGATACAGAGGATAACCTTTGCAGTGTTTCCATGACATATTGCAAGTAGTAAAAGTAATAAAGAGGCTTGCTCTCCTTCATGATATGCTTCTCTTAGAGACGGATTAAGAATAAAGAAGATTAGAAGATGTCTATCAACATAAACATAAAACTCTTTTTGTTTGCCTCAAACTACTTCGACAGATTAATTGGAGCTAGCACTTTGCTTCAATGACATTCCTAAAAAGTACATGGGTGAATGGGCATGGTCCCTACAAGACATAAGGCAAGGGAATACAATAACCCAAAACCTAAAGTAGTTTAATGGTATGATGGCCCAATAGGTGCCCAAGGCTTGACTAGTTTGATAAAACAAATGCAAATAAAACAAATGCTCAACAAGTCTAACTCCATGAATGTAGGTTTCCGTCAAAAGACTTACAATATCCCTCAAATGGGACTTGGGGTCATGACCTCCTTGTCATAAATAAAGTGCTTTACTACAAAACCACACCTCCAAGATAACTTTGTATTTTTCTTTCTTCCTTTCAACATTTTGATATTATGGAACAAGGAAATAGTATGTCCCATTCTCCTCCTTTCTTCTCAAGTTCAACACAACATTCATACCCAAATTCATTCAAATTTTGCACAGGCGGGTAACATAATTTTATGATAAACTTTTATGGTGCGGATTTTCTAATTCGCACTGAGGAAGTTTCATCTCTTTCAAAACCTCAATGTCCATCTTCTATTTTCCACCTAACATTGCATTTGCTATTGGGTATAGTGTGAATAAAATACTAATCTTCCTACTCAACTAAGTGGCAGCAAATGAGGTATATGCATGGAGTATATGCATGGCCGTCCTACTTTGAAGCTTGAAGGAAGTGTTTTACCTTCGAGTGACTTAATTAACATAACCAAAATTTCAAACTACATACTTGAAGTTATACTTTTTTTTAATCTTTTTCATTTCCCTTTATAGAAGTGGAAAATTTGGCATGCTTTATCTAAGTATGTGGTTTGCAACCACATTTAGGGATCCCAATTTTTCCCATAGACATGATATTCCATAGAGTGTTTTCTGGACAACTTACTACTTTAATAGCATCTATAACCTAGAAGATGTTTGTCTTACACAAGAGTAATTATTGAACATCTAGGCTCTCATGTATACATGATTTCTTGACCATTGATATGGAAAGAAAATCTAACTCTTTGAATGTATCTTCCTAACTTCCTTTCGAAATTTTGTTTACTAAGCAATGTTGATATATATTTTGGTAGTGATGTGTGTGAACACTTAGGACTCCAACAATTGATATCAAAGCAAGTCGTTGCTTCATCTAGGACATCATCAACAACCCTCTAATCATAGTCTCAAAATCAAACAAAAATTGGTGAGCATACTTGAAGCGGTTAAGAGTTCAAAATAGCTTTGCTGTGTGGAGTCAAAATTTTGATTTGAGCTCGCTTCAGCCTTGGAAATGCACTATCGCGATGATTGTGTGGGCAATTTTTTCCTTTTGTGTCAAACATATATACAAGTTTTGGTTCACCAGTACACACATCTCAAAGTCTGCTATAGGGTGTTGAAAAACATCCCACTACACCTAAAAATACAGTCATTGAAGGTGATGGAGGTGGTGTTGAAGATTATGATATTCAATTTCTCGATTGAGTTATTGTTCATGTTGCACCTACTATAGATCAACTTCTTGGGATAGTAGAGACGCTCAAGCACATGCATTGATAGTTATGTCTGTCAAATGTGCCATTATCCCTCACTATCAATCTTACAAGATAGCAAAGAATGCTTGGTATACTATTAAAACTATATACCAATCAAGAAATGATGCTCGTGTTGCTTATCTCCAGGAGCAATTGGAGAGTGATCATATGAATGAAAGAGATTATATGGACAATTTTTTGACATAGATCAAAGATTTAAAGGAGCAGTTCATTTCTATTGATGAAATCTTGCTAGACAATTTACTTGTGCACATGTTGGCAATAGCCAAGGAGGTCTAGGCAGCTTGCAAGGAAACATACATAAAACTAGTCAAAGAGAGTGAGGACAAAGGGAGGACCAAGAAGAACTGAGCAAACAAGAAAGTCAAAGAAGATCCGACACTTAGGCCCATCAATTTTTTTAATGCAACTTCGTGTGAAACAATCATTTTGATCACTACACACCATTCTAAATCCTATTTTTGTTAATTGCAACTCCATGTTGTTCAAGCAAAGGAGTCCTCAAGCTTGAGAAGTGCTAGATGTATGTACATACCAATTTTCATATTTTTAAGAGCTTGTTTGGGCCTCCAAAATAGCCTAGGAACCTAATTTTTAACTTAGCCAGACACTAGGTCTGGACAAGACCAAAGTTAGGGAAAAACTATAAAAAGAGCTAGAGAGCTCATTTTTGAGGTTGGATTCTTGGGAATCGAAGTGAATTGAGCACATTGTAAACTTGCTTTTGGCTAACCAAAGATTCCATTGCTCCACCTCTTTGTCTTATCATGTGTACATGTGTGTGTATGTGTGTGCATGTTGTTGTGCTTCTCACTCATACATTTGTACTTTCTCTTGCTCATATTGTTCGTCATACCAACCTCATGTCTTCCTAGATTGACAATTATGAGATGGATCTCCTCATGTTGATACTCATCATTATGCTAGAGCCACACCAAATTTGCTACCGTTGTCAAGGATCGAGCTTTGAGAAGGTAAGAGGTAGAGACATGATGTTGGAATCATAGGTAAACACTTAATTTTTACTCTTTCACCTTCTTCATCATCAACCCTACTATCCCTACTCCCTCCCTACCTTCATCTCCAACTCCATGAGATTCCACCATCTTTGGTCATATTCTCTCTTTTCCCTCATTCTTCTCATTCCACTTGTGAGAGTGAGAGAGCGAGAGAGAGGGATCTTTCAAAGTGTGTTTTTGTGCATTTTGTGAGTTTCCTTGTAGGTACCAGAATCCATAGTAGTTGTAGCAACTCCAACAAGTACAAATTTTCTTTGCATAGACTTTGAGGCATTGGCCTCTGTTAATTGCAACAGACACAAAAGTTGAACTTTTGTAAAACTTAGTGCACCACTATAGTTATAGACCATGCACATCACAAATCCAAAAAAAAATTTCAAAATTTTTAGTTTTTCTGTCCATCGCAATAGATAGAGTCAATCATGATTGACATTGTCAATCATGCGATTGACAATTGACAGACCACGATGGATTGTGTGTCCATCACGATAGACACTATCCATTGCGATTCACAACCATCCATCATGACAAACACGTGTCTATCATGACACATAAACCCCCACGATAAACTTTGTTCATTGTCAATTCAATCCATCACGATTGATAGACCTCACTATAAATTGGTCCTATCATAGAAACTTGTCTATCATGATTGATACCATCCATCACAACAAACAGATGTCCATCGCAAAAAATAGCCCCCAATGGACAGCTCTATCCATCTTGATTGACAGCCTTTTCAATCGTGATAGACAAACAAAATCGAACAAAAATAGGGTATAAAATTTCTCAAAGTTTTGAGCTAAAAAATGGTATTTTTTCAAGCATTTGGAGTTCTTGGGCAGAGAGTTAAAGCTAGCTTGCACCAAATCCCACTTGGCGAGCATACTTCTTGGGCACTGGAGCACTCATTAAAGCACTGGACTCAAGGTTGGAAGGATACTAAACCCTTTGAATCAATTCTTTAGCTGAGGCTATGTAGGATTAGTGGTATTGATTAATTAGGGTTACATTTGGCATGACACAAGTAAAAGAATACATAATTATGCAAGTTCAACTATAGTTAGAATATTTTTGTGGCAAATCCTAAGGAAAAAAAAAGAATCGAACAATCACACATCAAGTTATGATAAAAACTCAAGTATTCCGAGTGACTCTATTCAACAGATAAGATTACACAAGCGGTAATGATAAAGAACAAGTAACTAATACAAAAGAAAATTGCAATGTGGTTGTACTCGAGAAAAATTGGACTAGTAGACAAAGCTTATGAACCTTAGATGAAGTAGAAACCTAGATCGGGATAGACAAAGCATCATATCCTCTGAAGCAAGTGTCAATCACACAGATAGGTCATGGGCTTAGCAGCTCAGTGATTATTCCTATGTGCTACTTTCAGAGACTAGTGATTTAGAAATGTCATTTAGTATGGAATGACCTGCAAGTAGTTCACGCATTGCCTACTTACAAATAGTGAAAGGTCCTTATAAGACCCAATTGGAATATATTAGGACCAACCAATTAGATGCTCACATCTATGAGGATGGTTTGCCGAGATTCGTTGTCTAACTCAAAAAACCATGAACAACCCTTTTGACTTGAACACCTTGTGGTCAAATTCAAAGAGGGCTCATATATTGATAAGCAAGGAACCATGTATGTGATTATCAGCTTACCAAACAAGACAAATGAGTTTGGAAATGGGATTCCAGAGAATGAGATCGGAGACCTAGAATAAGGAAACTTAGGAGGAGAACCTAGGAAACATCCCAGAAAATCCATTTTGACAAGAGTGATTATCCCTGAGTGGATCCCTTAAGACAACAAAAGTATAGAGCTATTCTTTGTTGGAGTTAGATGTCTACGGAAGCACATGAACAACACAAAGAAGAAGGAGAAGCTTGGAGCACAACACACAATATTGAATATATTACCACTAGAATGTACAAAGATAAGTACTCGATTAGGGCAATAAACATATATACAAGCCGAGGGAAAAAAACCTCCTAAAGAGGGAAAAAAGTGTCCCGGTGGTCCTAGTGTGTTTACACACATCACCACCTAAATATATCAACAAATCCCCCCTGGGAATGATGCAGTGAACAAGGATTTGGCACTCATGTATAAGGAAGTGCCAAGCTATGTGGAATCAATCCACAAAAGGAAGTAAGCCCAAAGCTTTGTGGAAAGCTTCAAACTTCTCCCTAGGTAGAGCCTTCGTGAAAAGGTCTGCAATGTTCTCTTGCATGGGCACATATGCCAAGCTGATCTCTCCAATAGAGAACCTCTCCTTGACATAATGATAATGCACCTCAATGTGCTTAGTGTGAGCATGGAACATAGGGTTCCTCGCAACTCCCAATGCACTCTGTGTCAGTGAAGATGGTGGTGGCAGAAGATTGACCAACACCCAAATCAGCCATGAAGTGTTTGAGCCACAGAGACTCAACAATCGTTGTGAAAGATGCCCTATACTCAGCCTCACAACTGGAAGTGGCCATAGTAGGTTTCTTCTTGCTCAACCAAGATATACATGAGCTACCAAGCGTGAAGAAAAAGACACTAGTGGACACACGAGTGTCATAGCAACCAGCCCAATCACTATCTAAAAAATCATGCAAATCTAGTGGTAATGATCTTCCATTGGGATAAAACAATCCAAGTAGTCGGGGACCACTCAAGTAGCAAAAGATGCGCTTAACTGCCTTCCAATGCTTGACACCTGGGCAGTGCATAAACCTGCTCATTTGTGAGACAACAAACTGAATATCTGGTCGTGTAATGCATAAATAAATCAAGCATCCAACAACCTATTGATAGAGAATAGCATCAAATGCATCTCCGCCATCATGAAGACTCAACTGTAAACCTGTCTCCATAGGAGTGGCAATAGGTTTGCTGTCACAAGGAAGGAGATAAGAAAGAGAGCTCACAACACACACTCCCTCTCAAAGAGAAGCACACACACAGATTGAGGCAAGGAAGAATGATCTTCTTTTTCTTCTTCTATTACATCAAAAGGAATGTACAAGAATGACTAAAAAAACAAGAATACAACTACTGCAATACATAAGTACCAGTACATAAGGAAAAACCTAATGTCCGCAAATGAGTGAGCTCGCAAGAAACAAATGTGCCATCACTCTCGGTAGATAAATCTAATAAAGCTCAATGAATGAAGTGTCCCTGACATATACCGGCGTGACCACTATACATGTTAAAGAAATGAAAAAGTGATAGGTGTCATCCTAGATCATCACATGTTGAGCTTGATATCTCAACACTCCCCCTCAAGCTCAACGCCATGTCCTCTAATCCTAGCATCTTCTAAAACTTCTTCAACTTCTCTGCTCCAAGTGCTTTTGTGAAAATATCAGCAACCTGCTCATCTGTTCTCACATAAAGAAGATCAATATCACCTACTAATACCTTCTCTCTGATGAAGTGATAAAGTACCTCGATATGATTTGGTCTAGCATGAAAAACAGGGTTCCATGCTAATTGTATGCTGCTAAAATTATCACAATGGATGGTGATAGGCTTTTGCACTTCCACACCTAAATCTGCAAGTAGCATCTCTAGCCATGATGCCTCACATGCTGCCATTGCAGCACCTCTATACTCAGCCTCTGTACTTGACAAAGCAACAATAGGTTGCTTCTTACTGCTCCATGTAATAGTGGCACTCCCAAGTGAGAATAGAAATCCACTAGTAGATCTTCTATCTAGAATGCTACCAGCCTAGTCTGCATTGGTGTATTCATGAACCTGCAAATCTACACCAGACTCATAAAACAATGCATAATCCAAAGTAGCACCCACATAACGTAGAGTGTGCCTCAAAGCATCCAAATGTGGCTTCCTAGGAACTTGCATAAACTGACTTTCAAGTCCAACAGTGTAGCTAAGATCAGGCCTCGTAATTGTGAGATATATCAAGCTTCCCACAATTTTCCTGTACATAGTGGCATTTTCCAATGCTTCACCTGACGTAGTGTCGAACTTCAAATTCTAATCTAATTGCATAGAAATTGGCTTATAATCAGCCATACCATACTTTTGCAACATATTCAAGGCATATTGCCTTTGTGACATCTATATACCTATTTCTGTATGAATAAACTCAATGCCCAAGAAATAGCGCAACACACCAAGATCTTTCATGTCGAATTCCTACATAAGAAGTTGCTTTACCTCTTTGATGCTTTCTTCATTATCACCCCGTAGAATGAGGTCATCAACATAAATAGCTGCAATTGTGATGCCATCATCAGCCTTCCTTGCATATAGTGAATGATCTACACATAGAAAACCCAATGCTGGTTAAGTCATCAACCCATGCACGAGGAGCTTGCTTCAGCCCATACAAAGCCTTTTGCAACTTGCAGACATATTCTAGATGCTTTGAATCTTCATATCCTTATGGCTGCTCCATATATACTTCTTCGTGTAACTCACCATGTAGGAAAGCATTCTTCATATCCATCTGATGTAAAGTCCATCCTTTTGTTGTAGCTAATGCAACAAGTGTTCTGACAGTAGACATTTTAGCTACAGGGCTAAATGTTTCCTCATAATCAATGCTGTATGTCTGTGCATATCCTTTAGCTACCAATCGTGCTTTATACCTGCTTATGCTATCATCAGCATTATGCTTTACCTTGTAAACCCATTTGTAGCCTATGGGTTTCTTTCCTTGCGGCAATGGAACCAACATCCATGTATCATTCCCATAAAGTATAGCCATCTCCTCATCCATAGATTTTTCCCAATCTTCATTTCCAATTGCATCTTCAAAACAAGAAGGTTCAGCATCTTGTATTACCTTGGTCATGTAGGCACAATGACGAGCCATATAACTGTCATACATGAATCGTTGCACTGAATTCCACATTCTTCCAGATCTTCTTGGTCCTAGGTCACTTGTCCTTGTATCATCTGCATGTGCCCTTCTTACTCCCGGAGTCTTCACAGAGAGCAATCCAAGTTCCTCATCAAGAATCTTTTCTGAACCACTTGAATCTCCATCAACGTCTTCAAAACCTGCACATGTTTTATGACCAACAGAGAGCTTTTCTTTACCTTTCTTGGATGTATTTGATGAATTTGCTAGACTGAAATTTCCACGTAATCTTCCACTCCATGGATTTGAGTTGGAACTATTGCTTGGTGATGCATCCGATCCACTTAGAACATGAGGCTCGAGGGTTGCCTATAGTAGATATATAGCTCTATTTTTGAGGACGAAAATATTTTTCAAGGGGGGAAGAATCTAATAAAGTAAGTCTATGATCTAGAGATCTGACCGGTTTCGACGGATATGAAATTGGACACGGTTTGGTCATCCCTATGTATGACCAAAGATCTTCAGTTTAGACTTGCTAGGAGGTCTTGTGCTCTTGTGAACAAGTGATCCACTTAGCTTAGTGGTTAAGTCTCAAGGATGTGAAGGAGGAGGTCTTGGGTTCAATCCCCATAGGGGACATGGGGAGAATATTTTTCCCGAAGAGATCTAGAGCCTTATAGAAGCATCCACTTGAGTTAACTCGAGTTAACTGGGATACTTGGTGCACATGCAGTTAGATGGCTGACACATGGATGGTTAGTATCCACCTGCCCAAGAAGGAAGTCCCCTAGAGAGAGCTATATATAGAGGCATTTGGTTGGGAGGAAAGTCATCTCTCTAGCACGTGGTGGTCATAATCCGTAGTTCTCTTGCAAATGGATTTCTTGCCAAGAGGCAAGTCACATAAAGAACAAGTACCATTCTTCATTATAGCATCATATTCAAATTGCATAGCAGCCTTCCAATTTTTAGAATTTTGTGCTTCATCAAATGAAACAGGCTCATTCTCATCACATAGACTAGAGGTAGCCATAGCATAACAATCTGACAAAAAAGAGGCACCATGAGAGTCTAACCAAGTATGATATGACAGAGGTGCATCTAATTTGGTTTCATGCAGGTCTGGACCAGCCATTTTGGCATAGTTTTTTCCTCCTCAATATCAGCTCTCTCATCAACAAGTGCATCATGTAACACTGCATTTTGCCCAAAATACAAGCTTCATAGACATGTTTACTGGGTGCCTGAAGTTCGGGCAAAGAGGACACCATTTCAAATTTCTACAGGCATAGCAAACTAGCAAAATTCAGATGACAAAAGCATGAATGCCAAAGCTTTGCATCTGACATAGCCTGAGAATCATGTACTACACATGCCAAATCATTCACATATTTTTCATAGTCTATGAGCTTATACAACCCACAAGATAAAATGCTAGAAGTAATAATCACGTTGCCATTTGACAGATCATGAACTGTACATATGTCATCAACAAATTTCACAACCAAGCCAATCTATGCTAAAGTTGAAACTGATAACATATTTTTCTTGATATGTGGCATAAATAAAGCATTTGACAATGTAAAAGAACTACCATCAGCAGTAGTTAGAATGATCTTATCAACTCCCATGATAGGATAAGAGGAGTTATTACCGCATGTGATAGTATTCCCTGTAGGGGCCAACTCAAGTGAAGTGAAGAAACTGCGCTGTGAGGTGATATGTTTGGTTGCCCCACTATCAAAATACCAAACATCTGAGTCTACTGCAGACATACTATGCTCATGAGAAGATGGGTCAAAATTGCAAACAATAGTTAACACCCATTCTTCATTCTGCACTAGATTAGCAGACTTTGTTTTTGGTGTAGAGGCCTCTGCAACAACCATTCTGGCCTCCTTCTTCTTTTCCTCTTTAGCAACTAGTTTTGGATAGCTCTTAATGACATGATCATTTGCTCTGCAGTATTTGCAAAACAATTCTTGCTTTTCTGATTTCTTCTCATCTTTGTCTTCCTTCTTCAAATGTGCAGCATTTGTAGATTTCTGTTTACTAGTAGAAGAGCTCCATTTACCTTTGCCCTACTGACTAGCCAAGAAAGCTTGATCTACAACACACATAATAGACCTGTTCTGGCTAGACTGATCTTCTTGCAACAAAACAAAAGCTAACTCTTCAAATGTTAAGGCATTTGGATTGCCTTTCGTCATCAAACGAAGAGTAGAAGCAAAACTATGATATGAGTTAGGAAGACCAATCAGAACAATCTACACAAGTGAGCTGTCAGAAAGGACTTCATTAGTAGAAATCAACTATTCCTTCAAATCCTTGATCTTTGTCAGAAAGCTATCCATAGAATCACCTTCATTCATGTGTTCACTCTCCAACTTTTTTCGGGCATAAGCAACACGAGCCTCATCCCTAGCTTGGTACAATATGGCTAGTGTATCCCAAGCATCCTTAGCTATTCTACAAGAGCGAATGTGAGGAATAATGTCACGTTTGACAGACAAGGCTATCAATGCATGTGCTTGAGCATCTATGCCATCCCAATGAATTTGGTCTATAGTAGATGCAACATGAACCGTAGTACGAACAAGAATCTACAGAATATCATCATCTTTGACACCATCTGCATCAGCTTTAGTACCTGTATTTATAGGTGTAATAGGATGTTTTTCAACACCCTGCACAATATTCCACAATCCTTTTGTGAACAATACATCACGCATCATATCAGCCCACAATGGGTAATTCGTACCATCCAACTTATCCTCAATAGCCAACATACGAAATACATCACTGCTTTCAGGCATGGCCACTGACTAAAATACCCTGATGCAGAAAAATGACTGTATCTAAAAAAGTTGAAGAGAACTACCTTGATGAGTTCTACTAAACTTGTAGCAAACTTTGAGATACTTATATTGGCGAACCAAAACTGGTATGTATCTTTGGCACAAGAAGACGAAATAGCCCGCACAAGCACTGTGATAGTGCATTTTGAGGCTGAAACGAGCTCAGATCATGATTTTGGAACCATAAGTGAAGTGATTTTGATCTCCTAATCACCCTGAGTATGTGTACCAAATTTTGTGTGATTCTGAGATTGTGATCGGAGGAGTGTCGATGATGCCCTAGATGAAGCGGCGACCTGCTATGATACCAATTGTTAGGGTTCGATGTCCGCGGAAGCACATGAACAACATAAGGAAGAAGGAGAAGCTTGGAGCACAACACACAATACTGAATATATTGCCACTAGAATGTACAAAGATAAGTACCCTATTAGGGAAATAGGCGTATATACAAGCCGGTGGAAAAAAACTTCCTAAAGCGGGAAAAAAAGTGCCCTGGTGGTCCTAGTGTGTTCATACACATCACTACCTAAATATATCAACATCCTTGAATAGAGAGACAAATGAAGCTTTTTGGAGATTTAAACGTGATCAACCTATCGAAGTAGGAGAAGTCACAATATATGAATTCAAGGACCCTAAGACACCAAGCAAGGTGATCTATTTAGACAACACATTAGAAAGGATGTTTGTAGTGATGGAGCATGGTAGGCATGCCTACACTTGGAAGGGTGAATTAGTTTTTCCCCCACCCAGATCGAGCGTTTCTTATGGCCAACAAGGAGTTGGATCATCCCAGGCCCATGGAACCCAAAAGGGAAGAAGTAGAGATACACTTGAAGTGAATTTTGTGAATCCCTTATGTAGAGATCGGTCAAGATTAGAGACAGATAGGACAGATGAAGAGAGACACAAAAATCCAAGCTATCAAAGATGCATGGATGAGTTTCCCCTACCTAGACCTAGCAAACACCCTAGGATATTGAGGCCCACTCAGCTTTTTAAGTCCATGAAGAACTACTTTGATGGCACAAGAGACCCTTATGATCATGTAGTAGATTTTAGGCAAGTATTAAGAGCTGAACATGTGGATGACTTGTTCGCTCAATATAATGACTTTTTTCTAACACTAAAAAACATAGCCTTGACATGGTTTCAACCATTACATCAGAGACAATTTTTAGGAACATTGATCAATTACTAGAAGCCTTCATCACCGAATTTTCTAAGAGTGGCATCAGGCACAATACCTCATCTTTGATACATAGCTTCAAGCAACTAGCTAGAAGAAGATTTAGATAGTACCTGGAAAGGTGCCCTATTGCATTGGATAGCTTGCTAAGCACTAAGCTAAGTTCATATGTATACTCAAAAGAGCCCGAATCCATGGAGCAATGTGTGCACATGTGTATTTACATGGAGGATAACTTGGGTGAAGAGTTAGAGCTTTCAAAGATATACAAAGACTCTGATAGTGCTAATAGTTTCACTTCTAAACACTCTAAGTTGATAGATGATTTGGCAAAGAAAGTAGCCTAGAAATTAGTGGTTTCAAGAAAGCATACCCCTAGGATGGTCTCAGTGAAAAGATGCTACACATGTGGAGGAGACCACATGGCTAATGTTTGTCCAATCATGGCTCAACCCCAAGGAAAACCTAGTAGCCAATATGACACAATAGAAAGGATATACATTAACCACAATGCACAAGATTGCCCTTATAACAAGCAAGTGGTTAGGAAAAATTATCCACGTCCATATCAACAACAAGGAAGATATCCAAATTAGTATGAATTGTAGCAATACTTTAGGCCCCAACAACCCTACTAACCACAATACCAAGCTCAACAAAGACCTCAACCAATATTGGGTCAACATCCTCCACCCCCAACCAATGTGATCCCAATCAAGTGTGCATCAGTTAAGGAAACCTTGAGTAGAGCCCTAGTGCCCTCACCACTGCTAATTTTAGAAAGTGATCCAAGTGCTCAAAGCTTTAACTCAATGCATGTAGATAGTCCACCAGCTTACTACATGGATTCACTAGAGCACTGAGATTTACCCTTATGAAAACCCTAGTGAACCTAGTTGGGAACTAGAATATTTGAATGTGTACACAAATCCGAATTTGAGGATCCAACCAAGACAATTGAGACCCCAAGCACCCAGAGGGCCATGCTATAGGTGTCAAGGAGATCACTTCATTTGTGATTTTCCAATCCCTACACCAAGACAACCGCAAGTAGTGACCATTCAAGGTTCTGGTAAGGAACACCTCTTAGGGTATTGCCCAAAGAATTAGTTCAATGCATAGAAAATCACACCAATCAATGTTAATGGCTTGATTGTAGACTCTCGTGCGCGTACAATAACTACATCCCCAATGCAGTCACTAGAGCTCAGGCATTACAGAAAAACCAAGGCATTTGACAAGAGAAGAGCCCGAAAAATAGTGAGACTGAGAGCACAAAGAATGAGATATTGGAAAGATAGTTGTGAAAGAATGAAGACACAATGGACAAAGAAGATGAGTGAACTCAAAGAAAGCCCATGGGAGACTAAATCAAAATTCATAGAAATCACATCCCAGACACACTTTTGTACACCACTGTCATCACCATCACTTAACACAAATTAGTCCCATATAACCCCACCACCACCCAGAGTAGGATTGGTCCTAGCAGATCTTGCTCGAGAAGACCTAGACATGATGTTCAAGGCATATCAAACCAGAATCCAAGAAGGGACAAATGTGGTAGATTTAGATAAGTGTTACCCTAGAGCCGACTTGTAAATTGAAAGGAATAAACTTTCTGAAAAAATGGTGGAATTGACTTAGACAATGTTTGAGGCCAGTTGTCTTTTCAATTGCACTAACTCAACCAAGGCACAATTGCACTTTGATGGATTGCTAGAGAGGCTAGAGAAAATAATAGTCAAATCTGAGAAGTCAGCTACATCAAAGGTAAGCAATGATAGAAGTAAAGGGATAAGTTTCCCTCCCAAGGAAGCTTTTTTACCTAATTCTATTGATCCTGGAATCTACTCACAAGAATTCCTAAGAGAGATTCAAGAGGAAAAGTGGGCCAAGGAGAGTGAGAATCATCCTCCCTTTGAGATTGTGGATGACTTACATGATCAATTCCCACAGGACATTCCTTCTATATATGGAGAGCAGGAGGATACCCAGTCTAGTGAGCGGTTAGACTTTGAGTTTAACTCCTTGCAAGAATTGCCTCATTTCACAGGCACATGGGAGTCTAACTCTATCCATATGAGAGCATCCATTGTCATGTTAAGAAACAAAACCTTAGTTTTACCTAGGAATACTAACGTAGTGAAGAACACCAAAGTGTAATGTCATCTCACTTTGAAGTAGCTACTCAAAATCAAACTAGAACTATGGAAATACATAGCTAATCAAATGCTAGAAATAGCTAAAACTCATTCCCAAGTAGTATCATATAAGACACTACCCGAGATACCCTTGGATAAAATAGGAGACATAAGCAGAGGAGAAGAAGGAGATACCTATCTCCCTATATCTTATTAGGGCTACACAACAAAAGCTATTTTGGACTTAGGTGTGGGTGTTGCTATTTCTACCACCTCCTTATGGAAGCATTGGGAAAATCCAACACTCAAGCCAACAAGAATGAAATTGCAAATGGCAGACAATCACATTGAAAGGTCCTTAGGACTGCTAGAAGGAATAATTCTCACCACCTATGGCATCGAGTTCAAACATAGATTTGCTATATGTGAGTTTGAGAAAAATCATGTCTATGAGATGGTTTTAGGTAGACCCTTCATGAGACAACTATAGATAGTGCGAGATTGGGGAACCAACTCCTTGTACTTGCAACATTTAGGAGTCACCACTAAAATCAATCTCAAAGACTATTCTCATAGAGACATACCTCTTTTACAATGGAACCATGTCCATAGAGCATCAGACGACATGGAGTCAGTGCACTCCATAGGATCAAGATCCTCTTGGATGCATGTAGACACCCACTTATGGATGTGCAAAGCTATAGTGGAAGAAGAGAAAAGAATAACCGATCAAGATGTAAGTACAAAGAAGCACCTAGATCAATTCAAGACACAAACTATGCACCCCTAGTGTTCCCAGATGAAGAATTGAACCCCACAGTTGGACTGAAATTCTAGCTACAATTGACATAGTGGTCAATGAAGAACAATGGATTCCCCATTGTGATGTAGACAACTATGACATTTCATTTTAAAAAATAGAACCAAACATGTATGATTTAGTTTTTGAAGAATGTGAACCTAATATGAGTGAACCTAAAGAGGATATTGAAAATGATGAAGAGTCCATCCTCATGGAGCCTTTTTGTGCTTCAGAGGAAGAATACCTCTATCTAATAGAAGTTGGAACTTAGGAGGAAGAAAGATCAAAAGAAGAAGAGACATTAATAATAACTAAGGAGAAGAAAAAAAAAGAAACCAAACCCTGCGCCAATAGAGGAAGAGAACCTCTTTGAAGCCCTAGAGAACTTCAAGGAGTATGAAATAGAAGATCAAAAGGTCATGGTCAGGATGCCTAATAGAGAAGCAGTCATGGGAGTGGCATATGATAACAAAGAGAAGACTAAGAAAATTATTGTGACAATAGAAGAGGATGAAGAGCGATGTACGCATATAGGGCATAATTTGAATGACGACAAAGAAAAGGAGTTGATAGCATTGTTAAGAGAGCATAGAGATGTGTTTGCATGGAGTTACAAAGACTTGAAAGGAGTAGACCCACATACCTGCTCACATAGAATTCCCATGTCCTTAGATGCCAAGCCAATGAAGCTAAAATTGTATACATATAATGATAATTATGCAGCTAAGATCAAGGAAGAAATAGATTGTTTGATAGAAGATGCATTCATCTATGAGATTGAGCATATGGAATGGGTATCCCCCATTGTAGTAGTGCCAAATAAGAATGGAAAACTGCATGTGTGCATTAACTTGAAGAAGGTTAACACAGCTACTATCAGAGATAGCTATGTGCTTCCTATCACTGAACATTTGTTGGAATGTGTAGAAAGCAAGGAAGTCTACAACTTCCTAGATGTCTTTTTAGGCTACAATCAAGTAGCTATTGCCCTAGAAGACCAACATAACACTATTTTGCCAATTGAATGAGGTATTTTTGCATTTCATATGATGTCTTTTGGCCTCAACAATGCAGCTGCTATATTTCAAAGGTTGGTGTGTCATGTGTTCAAGGAGTTCTTGGGAAAGAACTTAGAGTCTATGTTGATGGTTTATGTGCTCATTACAACATCAGACAAACACATATTCTTGACTTGAGAGCCATCTTTGGTAAATGTGGAGAATATCAAGTCTGCTTGAACCTAGAAAAGTGTGTTTTCATGGTCACACAAGGCAAGATTCTAGGACATATTGTGTCAAAGAGTGGAATCTCAATGGATGAGGACAAAGTTAGAGCCATTGTCGAATTCACTTGATTGACTCAGGTGTTGCAACTAGTGCAGTTCGACTTTCTTATTGTCAAGACTTACGATTGAGCCTTGTACTTGTTGAACTTCCCATCTCCATTCAACTTGTCCATATGATAGTTAACGTGCTAGTGTGTCAAGATGAGGGCCTCACAGAACCTCTTGTCTTGGGTCAAGATTGGATCTATGAACATTTGGTCAACTTAAATCTAAGAAGTGGATTTCTTTAGGTTTGGGTGGATCAACAAAGGATCATAGTTAAACTAGCAAGTTGCACACTCAATGAACTAGGAAAGGCACCAACTCCTGGTCCTTCCAGGAGCACATATGAAGCTGCTACCATACCACCATTCTGGTTTCCATTCATGGAAGCCCTCGCTCGTCCTTTCGCACCATTCTCTTTGTGCCCAAACCCATTTGTAACAACATGACTCGACACTCAAACCACTCACACTTCACCTACCATCCCCATTTTTATGGTCAAATGCACATGTACAACACTATCTGATCCCATGGATGTCTCTCCACCCATGGTACCACCCCCTCCCCCCACACTTCCACAATCCCATATCCCACCTTTACCAACATCACTAATAACCATTGCACCTTCATGCATAACATTCAAGACTCCCATCCCATTCCCCATACATTCACCCCTATCACCCTTGCCTCTACATCTTTACATAATACAATTAATATGATGATTCAGTGTGTATCACAACTTGAACAGGATTATCAACAACTAGAAGAAAAGAACGTGGTCCACTTGAGCGAGTCTCAACAATTATAGATTAGAGTAACAGAGTTGGAAGGAGTTAATTGTGGATTACAAAAGCAATACTTTACCGTCCAACAAGCACATGACAAACTGAATTCCAAATTGCAAAGTGTAGATACGATAGTTGTCCAATACTTGGACGATATGCTATGAGAGAAAAATGCTAGGAATGCTAAACTACAGAGCAATTTAGGGCTTCTACAAAGACATATGTTTGCAACCATGGAGAAGAATAAGAGGCTTTAGCAAAAAACATCACGATAATATCAAGGCTGCCATGGAGGGAACCCCAAGAAGAACTATTAGTCCCACTAGATTCCAAGATGTTCCTTCCGATAGCATCCAAATCTTATTAGAAGAACATGGAAATTTCTTGGAGGCATACCAGACATTGCAAGAGGAGTGTGTGGATCTCATAAAAAAAGATTGCCAAGGCTAACACACAAGTACTAGAGGCCATTCCCCTTCCCCAACATACATGAAAACTAGAAAACTTCCAAAAACAAGTTGATGAACTTCAAGCATGGTTACTGCAATATCAAAGACCACCCTCTCCACCTATGAAACCCAAACCTGAAGAAGTAGTTGAAATCACACTAGAAGAAACTTTCAAGGAACCGTATGAGCCGATACCAGTAGTTGAGGGATGCCCCATAGAGGAAAGCCAAGAGATCTTCCAAATTGAAGTGCCAGAATGGCTCAAATGGGACGAACAAATAGGTAGAACACACGATGATGAAGTGGCCATATAGATCCAATCAATGTCAAATCTCAAAGACATAATACTCAAGTCAGCATATTTCCAGAACCTCTCTCATCAACGACTCATCACCAAATTTGAGTTGCAATATATGCTTTACTTTTTACTACTCTCTGACTACAATGTAGGGATCAAACGGGTGACTAGAGTGAAAACAAGGTTTGCAACTCAATTTGAGCCAAAGGACCTACCAGAAACAACAAGGAAGGGAATGATATTTCAACCTAGCTAGCACGCATGACTATTAGCAAACTATCTAGAGTTTATGGGCACATGTTCCAATGCACCCTTGTATATCAAATACAATCCATGTTATTGTTCGATACCTTACCAAAGGCCAAGTCCACTTGTCATTCTAATTCAATAATGTGGTTGACATTGCTGCCAAGATGTGTATGAAGATTTCTGAGCTAATGATGGTGGTCTTTCAAAACATTTAGGAATGTCAAAACCCTGTATATCTTTGATTTGGGCTTCAATGAGGGTAGTGTTGACTTGGCCTATGATATGAGTAAAACCCCCTCCATCAACACAACCTATACGTGGCATGCTCAAATCAAGAACCTACTTGCTTGTTACAAGCAGGCTTTCAAAGAAATGTTCTCCACAAGGTTTTGAGAATGCCACTAAGAGATCTTCATTTCTAGACCAACACATTTATTGCAACTATTCGTAGTAGAAGAGGCCCTACATGTAGAACAACTATGCATTCCACATTTGAATGTACCAGGTCATGTTGATTGGGATAGCTTAATGATAGATCTAGTGAGAGGCTTTAGACTCAAAGAACATCACTTAGCTACTGATGTCATTGAATATTACATCACACACCCTTCAGAACAAAGATCTTTCAGGGATGATAGACATGAGAGAGGGGGGTGTTGGTAGTAGCCAAGGAGGTCCACACGGCTTGAAAAGACAAGGACGCATGCTGCAAACCATTCAAAGAGAGTCAAGACAAAGGTAGGGCCAAGTAAAATCGAGCAAACAAGGAAGTCAAAGAAGATCTGGCAATTAGGCCCATCAAATTTCTGCATGCAACTTCTTATGAAACAGTGATTTTGATCACTATACTCCTTTATAAATATCATTTTTGTTAATTTCAACTCCATTTTGGTTCAAACCGAGGGGTCCTCTAGCTTAAGGAGTTCTAGATCTATATACATACCGATTTTTGTAATTTTTAGAGCTCATTTGAGCCTTCGAAATAGCCTAGGAACCTAATTTTTAACTAGGCCAAACACTCGGTCTAGATAGGGGCCAAGCTAGTGAAAAACTATAAAAAAAGCTAGAGAGCTCATTTTTGAGGTTAGATTCTTGGGAATTGAAGTGAATTAAGCACATTGTAAACTTGTTTTTGGCTAACCAAAGATTCCATTGTTCCACCTCTTTGTCTTATCATGTGTACATGTATGTGCATAATGGTGTACTTATCACTCATGCATTTTTACTCTCAATTGCTCATGGTAATCGTACCACCCTCATTTCTTCCCAAATTGATAATTATGAGGTTGATCTCCTCGTGTTGATACTCATCATTGTGCTAGGAGTGACAATAGATTATTCTTAATGTTTTTGTACAAATTCGTATGAAAGTTTTGCTTCTACTCCTTGATTGATGATGAAAGGAAATCCAAATGCCTTAAAATTTGAGGAGTTTGTCTCTGTTTTGGTGTAGGAAGATCAATCTAGGCAGAACAAGTCAATTATGTGTGTTGTAGATTCATATAAGAGTTTTGCTTCTACTTTTTGATTGATGATGAAAGGCAATCCAAATTCCTTAACATTTGAGGATTTAGTCTCTATTTAGTCTCTATTTTATTGCACGAAGATTAGTCTAGATTGAACAAGTCAATTATATGTGTTGTAAATCAAGCCTTCTTAGCTAGTCAAAAAGGCAAAGATAAATGGAGCTCATCTACTAGTGAGCAGAAACCTGCTAATGCTGCATAGTCAAAGAAGGAACACAAAGATGATAAAAAACTAGAAAAGGAGAAACAATTTTGCAAGTACTACAAGGAAAATGATCATGTAATAAGATTTAATTTAAACTAATTGCAAAGGAGGAAAAGAAGAAAGAGGCTTGAATGGTTGTTGTAGAGGCCTCTACACCTAAAATAGAGTCTTCTAATCTTGTTCAAATGTTTGTTTTCTTCTATGAATGTCAACCTCCAACAAGCATGATATATTTCATAATGTAAACTTTACATTAAGCATTTTATATCTAAATATCACCTTGAGAAGGAATTTCTAGATAGTTGACTTGCAAAGTTTTAGTTCGCATGACCTTGCAAATATATAGCTTTACCTGTTCCTTACTATCACGCTTTAACTCAAAAGTAGTAGAAAGCTACATTCACTTATTTACTTTCATACTCTTAACAAACCAAAGTGACTTTTATTCTACAAATGTACGTGCTTGCATGAAAATGCTATTCTCGCATGCCATAATTAATTCAATCATTCCTTTGCTTTAGTATGCTTGATGTGCATGCACTTTATGCACCTATTTTATGCACAAAACATACTACTTTGTCTTCACTTTTTTGTAGCAATATTTTAATGCACCAACTTTAGTGCATCTAGAAATTTCTCTAATAAAAGGAAGCTTGGGATGTGCATAAAAGAAATTTTTATAGTTAAGCTCATGCATAAAAAACCATTCTTTTGTAAGATGAAATGCACAAGCATTCGTTCTTTTTCATGCATGAATATATAGGATTTATTGGATTGTTTGCCAATTTAACTTTTAAACACTAACTTTCATGTAATAATATAAAAAATTGAAGTTCATTCATATACTTCAATGATGAATAATGATAAGAGATATCCTTCCTTTGTCCCTTGGGAAGAACTTGTTGAGATATCAAGCTCAACATGTGATGATCCAAGATGACACGTATCAGTTTTTCGTTTCTCTAACATGTATAGTGGTCACACCGGTATATGTCAGGGATACTTCATTGAGCTTTATTAGATTTATCTAACGAGAGTGATGGCACATTTGTTTCTTGCCAGATCACTCATTTGCTGACATTAGGTTTTAAACCATCATGAAAGTTAGAAAAGAACCACTCCTCGGATTTTGTCCATTCAATGGCCATTACAAAAAATAGGAAGACAACATTGAATGGGTTCTAGTTCCTCAAGTAGCACAGTAGAGAGAGACAAAGATATGGTTAGCATAGTAGAGAGAGATGGGGAATTCATACTCAATCTATGCCTTTCATCTTCCAAGATCAAAGGGACTACAAAGAAAGGTTTTGATACGTAAAATACATTAATTTATATCCATGATATGCCTCCCATTATCTAACGGTGGCATGCAATTCAATCTGATCTCTTTTCTTTTGATGTGGACCATCTGATGGAGCTTGGATCCAACACTTCACTATTACTAGTGACATTCCATAAAGATCTTATCCATAAGCCCTTCAATCTTGGACTGATCCAATATTGCAAAAGAGAATGCACCATCTAATATATACATTCACCTTGGACCCTTGGATTAGCAGACAAAATCCTATGGTCAAGGTTTTTTGCACATTCTTTTATCTCATTTATAAGGGATACCCACGATGTACAGATGATCCAATGGTGTAGCTTTTAGGAATACTTAGCTTTTGCAAGTTAACAGCATCCCTTAGATTGTTTGGACCATCCAATCATCATGATTCAAAATTTTTGAGTCTAAAACCACTCTTCCCACAAAACCCATGAATTCATGGTGGTATTAAAGACTTTGACTATAAGAAACCAAGGAAAGCCTACTCCTAGTCTAGTGATCTAAGAATCTAGACTCTAGCCACCACCCTCTTCTCATTGGCCCATCCCTAGTCCACTCGTTAATCTAAAAGCCTATGCAAGTTTCTTTTTTCCTCTAATGTATAGGAGTGGTTTTAGTTCAAGATGGTTGACTAGTAGCATTTGAGAGTAAGAAAGTAGAACTTACTCCTAGTCTAGTGGTTTAAGAATCTAGACTATGGCCACACCTCTCCTCAATGGCCCATCCATAGTCACTCATTAATCTAAAGATGCAAGGTTCATTTTTCCCTCTAATGTACAGGAGTGGTTTCAGTTCAACATGATCAACTAGAAGCATTTGAGAAGAAAAACTAAAAGCATCTCAAAAACATTACTCTGCCTATGAGAAGGGGTTGTATGTAATTGTCCATACTTTGAAGAAGAAGGTTTCATTACGTAAAAGATGCCAATGTCACCATAGTGTCGAATCAAGAGAGTATTAAGTGGCTCTTTAATCAAACATACCTTAAAGGGTGTACGGCTCATTGGACAAAGATCCTTCAAGAATTTACTATAAGCTTAGGTATAGGAAGGGAAATTTTAATATGTTGTTTGATTCACTTATCTGCATGACTATGCTCAATGGACGAAGTGTTTTAGTCTCATCACTAGTGACCTACTTAAGTCCATTAGAGCAAAATGTAGGTTTGATCCTACATATACTAAGATTTAGGAAGCCCTATACAAATTTAATCATGATAGATTAGTTTCCAGCAAGGATGGAGTATTGATGGGTGCTCAAGAAGGATTCAAGTGAAAGAATTATAGTATGCATGATGGATATCTATTGTACAAAGATAATGTATGTGTCCCTAGAAAATTTGAGATCAAATATATTGCATGAATGTCATGACCACACCTAGTGCAAGACATAGAGGAGTTAACAAGACTTACAATCTTGTTAACAGGAAGTTGTATTGGCCTAGAATTCATAAACACGTCCTAGGGTATGTGCTTAAATGTACATACTATTAGGTTAGTAAAGATAAGAGATTGAGGATAGAAGATCTACTCCACCCGTTGGATAGTTCCAATGGTAAGTGGGAGATTATCTCCATGGATTTCATAGTAGGATTACCTAAGATACAACGAGGGCATGACTTATCCTGAGTAATTTTGGATAGCTCAAGGACACCTTAGTTGGCCACATTATTTGTTGAGAGCCTATATCAATAATATGGTCTTCCATTTCACATCAAGATAGGAAGTTTACTAGTCACCTTTTGAGATCAATCCTCAAAAGGTTGGATACCTAGCATAGCATAAGCACTATCAAGCATTGTTGAAGCCCAAAGTCAAGGACAAAGCATGGAAGCACATCAAAAGGTGGACACACAAGGAAAGGGAGCAAGTAGGGGGCTCCAAGAAGTGTATGTCAAATTTTCAGAAGAATCCCCTACAAAAATAGTGATTTTCATCACTAAAAACCATTGTAAATACCATTATCTATTTTTTGTAACTCCATTTTGTTCAAGCCGAGGAGTCCTCGAGCTTGAGGAGTATTAGAAGTACCATCGTACCAATTTTCATAATTTTTAGACTTCGTTTGAGCCCTCAAATAAGCCCTGGAAACTAATTTTTAACTAGGCCGGACACTAGGTCTGGACAGGGCCAAAACTAGTCAAAAAACTATAAAAAGAGCTAGAGAGCTCATTTTTGGGGTTAGCTTGTTAGAGAATAGAACTTTTGTAAGAGAACTCTTTTGCAATCTAAGCTTTCCATTGTTCCTCTCTTTGATCTTACTTTGTGCACGTGTGTGTGTATGTGTGTGCATGTTTGTGTGCTTTCACTCACGCACTTGTGCCCTCACTTGCTCGTGGTCTTCATACCGGTCCTCACGTCTCCGCGGATTGACAAGTAAAGGAGGTGGTGCTTACGCTTGAGCTACACCAAATTTTGTCTCCCCCCCCTCTCGAGTCTGTCGTCCCTGACAGACCGTTGTTGGAAGGGGTGTCCTATGTAGTGCTTTGAGAGGTGGTGTCCATCCGTTGTATGAGCTGGTTCCTTGGATTCCAGCAAGAATGTGTCGTTGTGAGCTTTCAAAACTGCAAGTTGCTCAAATTGTCAAGAGTGATTTGGAGCAACTACTGGCTTCAATTTGCTTCAGAGATACGGATGTTGTTCCCATGACGTCCGCTAGCTCTTCCAAAGATGATGTTGAGAGCAGTCATGCCAACTACTCATAACCCATAATGAATGATGGGTAAGTGTGTTCGTGCCTGGGTTGAAAAAAGTATGTGCCTTGTGCACGGCCTTGTAATGTAGCCCTACGCATGCTTACTTGGAAAATGCATTGGAAGAAGTATGGTGCAAAAATTGCGGTTCTTGAGCTAAGTGCTCAAGGGTATGCTGACGAAGAGGTTTCCTAAACTATCATGGTTATGGTGTTTCCAGAGTAAAGATACTTACCATGGAGAAGGTTGATGGATGTTTGTCTCTTCGTGTTGTACACTCGGCCTTTGGGATGGAACCTTGTTGATGAATGTCCATGTTGATTGTCCACTGATGAGATCTTTTGAGTGGTGGATCCCCTCTCCTCTTTTCAAAGCAACATTTGTCACTAACAATGTGCATTTCTGAGCTTGGGCTCATGCACGTTCACTTCCCTATATTGACACTCAGAGGAATATTGGACACGTGCCGGTTTCTAAGAGATTACCATGCTGATTGACATAGACCATTCACCAGTGCTACTGTTCCCTACTGGTTCAGGAAATACTGAGAATTGAATTGCTTTATATTCCTTGGCAAGCAACATCGGGTAACTACACCAAGCTGAGTTTCACATATTCCCTTTAGCTTACCATATGCAGGAGTCTTCTCCTCCAGAACTACCTTTTGCAGATATCTCCTTGGCTGCTCTGGTACATGAAGTAGTTAAGCATCACTCAAGTTGCGGACCTTCAAGCTCTTCATTCCTACCATGGTAAGAGAAAATCATAGTTGTAGATGCCATGTTCATGCCAAATGCTTGTCATCTACCAGATAAGGCAGCAACAATCTCACTGCTGGCCGAGACACACTTCTATCCAAATTGATAAATGCCTAGTAATCCACAGTTCCACCTTCAACTAAGCATGACTCATTCATGTTTCATAAGCCAAACCTGGGAACAAGCTCTCTCCCGCTTTTCTTTCTCCCCTTTTTTTTTTTTTTTTTTTTTTTTGAGGAACAGGATATCACAAAACAAGAACACAAAAGTTAGTATCAATAGAAATATTTGACATACGTCACTGTGCTCTTGTGCGTGGGATTCTCAAGTGTGTCTATGCACGGCCGTGTAATGTGGCCCTATATTAATGCATACTTTGGAAATGCATGACCTGAATGGTGCAAAAGACAGGGTTGTGCAAGGAGCACATGGTTGTTGCTCGTTCGAGGCTTTCGATGTTATTTGCGGAGGTTGATGCCGACCTTGGTGGAGGTATCCATTGAGTCTCAAACTGATGTAATCCTCCTTATAGGAGTCCATTTTAGAACAGTATTTGGCACTGTAGAGATCACTTCAGGCGTCTTCCTCTTTGGATGTGTTCTGAACGGTGGTATCCAGTGTGGTTGGCGCTTTGGTTCGATGGCGGCCGCTTGTACTTTTGGCTTCCAAACCCATATCCTTTTTGCACGTCTTCCTACTTTTCTTGAAGAGCTGATTTGATCTTCTTTCGGTCTCTGTACGTGGTTCTTACCCTCTTCTCTTTTTGGCTTCTTGGGTGAGACCTTTCGCATGTGGGAGAACATAGGTTGTTGTGGATGTAAGAGCTTCTTAGGTACCCACATTTGCAATTGCCCTTGTTGAGCTGCCGCTAACTTCTTAGGCACCCAAACTTGTTGGATACCTTGTGATTGAGCTTGTCCGAGTTGCTTTCTTCGTCTTCTGACTTGGTTGGCTTGCCTGGATGGAATTTGTGGGGGCAAGGTGGGTGGTTGCTCTCCTTTGCGTACCCATATCTGCTTCATGCTCTGAACTGCTTTTTTATCGAATGGTGTCTTTCTATTTGATGTAGCAGTTGTCGTGAACGGTTGTGTTTGCTTGTGTGGTGGACTCACAACTGTGGCTACTTGATTCTTTGGAGAAGAAGAAAGATCCACCCGCCTTCGAACCTGGTCTTCCACGATTGACTCCTTCTGCATTATAGAGCTTTTGACACATACAACATCTTCTTTCATATGATTAGTCTTGGAAGAACTAAGAGAGTGTGTTGTGCCACGATTTAGGAGCATGCAGTTCTCTAATTCTAATGTAATGCATCGTTCATGTACCCAAACTTGAAGAATTTGACTTCTTAGGTTTAAGTTAACTGCATTGTCATAGATCCAATCTTGACCCAGGACAAGTGGTTCTGTAAGGTTCTCATCTTGACATACTAGCGCTTTGACTTCCATTGGAACATCGTGAAGGTAGATGGGAAGCTCCACCTCGCCCAAACAAGGGGTTTCCACACCTCCCAATCCTATGAGATAAGCTTCTATGGGATTGATGTTCAACTGCAAGTCTTGGCAGTAGGAAAGTCTAACTGCACTACTTGCTGCACCTGAGTCAATCAATGCTTTCACCGTCCTTGCACCCTTCCCTTGTCCTATCTCTATGGTCACAAAGGGTTTTCGGTCAATGACCTGAGAAGTCGTTATGCTTGACTTTTGACACATATCCATGTGATATTTTGGGGCTTTTGAGTTGACTTCTAGGCCTAATCGCCTTAACTTATTTCGCCTAATACGCTCTCTGGCCTCTACCTGTGCTTCTTCTCTCACTCTTAACTCTTCTTCTTTTCGCTTCTTAGCAGTGTTGAGTCTCATTAGCATATCCTCAGTAAGAGGTTCTTGATATAGCTTGACTCTACAGCCACTAATATAGTTTGGCAAGATATCTCCTTCTAGAGTGGCCAACTGAACTGCACCACTAGTGGAAATTCTATTAATGATCATGGGTCCGTATCCTCTTTTTTCCAACTTACGGGCATGTTGTTTTAGTGTGTATACCAACACTAGATCTCCCTCTTTCAATCCCTTATCCTTGATGTGTGCATCAAAGTATGCCTTTTGCCTCTTCTTTGCAGCGTAGATGCCTGCTGCCGCTCGTAGCCTCGTCTCACCCAAGCGTTCGAGATCAAAGATCCTAGAGGACAATTCATGCCCATTCCACTCATACTCTTGTGCTACTTTTAAGGCAGGGATTAAGAAATCTAATGGTAGCACAGCGTTCTGTCCGAAGACCATCTGAAATGGGGTGGCGTTGAGTACCGTTTTGTAGGCAACTCGATAAGCCCAAACAGCATGATGAAGTTGTTTGTCCCAATCAGAGCGTTTATTATTTACCAGTTTTGTCAATACGTTACAGAGGATCTTATTGGTACTCTCGGCTTGTCCGTTGGCTTGTGGATGATAGGGGGCTGATTTCTTATGTATTACCAAGAATTCTTGGAGAAGATTTTCAATGACTTCATTCAAGAAGTGTGTGCCCCTATCGCTCACCAACTCTATTGGTAGTCCATATCTCGTGAACACATTCTCGAATAAGAACTTAGCCGTAGTCTGAGCATCATTCTTTGTTGTGGCTTTGACTTCTACCCACTTTGTAAGGTAATCTGTGGCTACAATGATGTACTCTGCATGGGAGTTTCTAGCTGGGGGGTTAATAGGACCTATGAAGTCTATGCCCCACTTCGAAAATGCACGTCCTCCCATCATTGGCCTCAAGGGCATCTCGTCTTTTCTAACTGGATATTGTGCACGTTGGCATGTGTCACATTTCTTCACATAGGTATGTGCGTCCATATGAAGAGTGGGCCACCAAAGTCCTGAGAATAGAATGGTCTTGATCACTCGGTCAGGACCAAAATGTCCACCTGCAACACCGCTGTGTGCAGTCTCTAAGACCTTTAAATAGTCTGATTCATGAACGCATAGTCTTAAGTAACCATCTTTGCCTCTTCGGTATAGGTTGTCCCCTACTAAGGCATAGCCTTGAGCCTCTTGCTCCATGCTTCGTCTTCTTGCTAGACTAGCCTCTTTGGGTAATCTTCCCGATCTCATAAACTCTACCAGTGGAGTACTCCAATCTGGAATTAATGACACTTGATAAAGGGTCGCATGCTCCACTGGGGGTCTCTCTCTGCACCTTGGACAATTTTTAATCCACTCATGTATTTCTTTGTCCATGCTAGGCCAATACACTCCTAAACGCTTTAGATTCTGCAATGTTCGTTGTTTAGAATAGTGATTTCCTAGCATTCCTTCATGGGCTTGTTGCAACCAACTACTATGTTCATCATCCTCCACACAACAAGCTAATACACCCTCAGTATCTTGTTTGTACATGCTTCCTGCTAATATGTGATATTTTTGTGATTTTACAATTTCTTCTTGTGATGTCTTCACATTCTTATTTGCAGGACCAAAGGTTAGGACTGGTACCAACTTATTTGCCCATTTAGGAACAACTTCTAAATTGAACAGATAAGCATCGGGTAATTCGTCAGACACTCCTTGCGGTGACTCTCCTGAAGTGATGCGAGAAAGGTGATCTGCCCGAAGGTGGGTTCTCCCTTTCCTGACAACAACTTCAAAGTCATATTCCATTAGTAAGAGGAACCATCGTACTAAGCGTCCAGTATTGCAAGGTTTATTGACCAAATATAACAAAGCTTGATGATCAGTGAAAAACTTGAACTTGTTGGCCAATAAATAGTGTCTAAACTTCTTCACAGCATATACCATGCCTAAGCCCTCTCGCTCAGTTGTGGTATAGTTCCGTTCAGCTGCAGTGAGCTGTCTACTAGCATATGCTATGGGCAAATCTAAGTTTCCTTCACTTGTGGGTTGTGCTAGCACACATCCTATGGCATGATTGGATGCATCCACATGGACATGGAATGGTTTATTCCAATCAAGAGTGGTGAGTATTGGTGCCGTGCACAAACGTTTCTTCAGTTCGTTGAAAGAATTCTCGCATTCTTCGTTCCACTCAAAATTAGACAAGGCATAAAGGGGTCTAGCTATGATCGCGTACATGTGGATAAACCTACGGTAGTATCCACAATGGCCCATAAAGGCTTGTACCTCTTTAATATTCCTTGGCCTTGGTAGCTCCGCTATGGCTCGTACCTTATCTTCATCTGTTGAGATTCCATTCTTAGAAACAATATGACCTAAGATTTTACCTTGACGCACCATAAACACACACTTTTCTGGGTTCAGACACACTCGATATTCTCTACACTTGTTGAAGATTTGTCTGAGCTCAGGGATGTGAACCCTTCTTTCTTGGGAGTGAGCACATAAATCATCCACATACACTTCTAAGCTCTTTCGCAAGAACTCTTTGAAGACATGACACATGAGCCTTTGGAATGTTGCAGGTGCATTAGTGAGCCCAAATGGCATCACACGAAATGCAAAGATTCCCCACTCTGTAGCAAAAGCTGTTTTGTGTTGATCTTCTGGGGCAATGGCTACTTGATTATAACTTGAAAATCCGTCAAGGAAGCTATAAACTTTCTTGCCTGCAACACGCTCCAACAGGTGTTCTGTGATTGGAAGTGGATAACTATCTCTAATCGTAGCGGCATTAACTTTTTTAAGGTTAATACACACTCGCAACTTCCCGTTCTTCTTGGGTACCACAACAATGGGGGACACCCATTCGGTGTGCTCAATCTCATAGATGAATGCGGCCTCAATCAACCTATCAATTTCTTCTTTGATTTTGGCGCATAGGTATCATTATATGTGTAGGGCTTCTGTTTGGTGGGCTTAGCATCAACAGTCATGGGGATAGTATGAGAGCAAATTCTTGGATCTACCCCTTTCAAGTCTCTATAGTGCCATGCAAACACATCCCTATATTCCCTTAATAGAGCTATGAGCTCCATTTCTTCTCTTGGACTTAGGTCATCTCCTATATATGTGCATCTCTCTTCGTTCTCTTCAATGGTCACTACAATCTTCTTGGTCTTTTCTTTATTATCATATGATTCTCCTATGATGGCCTCTCTCTTAGGCATTTGTACCAAAATTTTGCGGTCGTCAACTTCATATTTCTTGAAGTTTTCTGGTACTTCAAATAATGATTCCTCCTTTTCTTGTTTCACTGCTTTTCTTTTCTTTTTCTTTTGACTACTCTCACTTCCATCCTTTGAGTTTACTGTTTTAATACTTGTGAGAGGTTTTTCTTCTTTCTGGGTGAACACTCCTATATCTTCTAGATAGTGCTGCTCTGAGTTAAAGCAACTATCCATCACAATAGACTCCAGATCATCGTCCTTCTCTTCTTCTTCTATGACATCACTAGGGTCACATTCTTCTAGCAAGGGTTGACACATGAACACTGAGATATCATAACCCTCCTCATCACAATGAGGTGTCCACTGTTCCTCATTGACAGCAATGTCCATGGTGGCTAAGATTTCTGGCCAGCCATGAGGCTCAAACTCCTCATCTGGAAAGATCATCGGTGTGTAGGCTGGGTCTCTAACTGGTCTATCTCCTAGCGAAGTTCCTTCTTCTCTTGCCTTTAAACGTTTTTCCTCTTCCTTTGCAACCTTGCACATCCACAAATGAGTATCTTCATGCAGCCATGATGGATCAGGTGAACTTTCAGAATGCACAGAGATGGAATCTTCTTTCGCTTTGTGGATAGAATTCCACTGTAGGGGTGGTACATCTCTGAAGGTGTAATCCTTCAAATTGACCTTGGTGGTGACCCCTAAGTGCTGTAAGTACAAGGAATTAGTTCCCCAATCCTGTACTATTTGCAATTGTCGTAGGAAGGGTCTTCCTAGGATCATCTCATAGACATTATTTTTCTCAAAGTCACATATAGCAAATGTGTGCTCAAAATCTACACCACAAGTGGTTAGAGTGATCCCTTCTAGCAATCCTAGAGGTCTTTCAAAATGACCATCAGCCATTTGAAGCTTCATTCTAGTTGGTTTTAATGTGGGCTTGCCCCATTGCTTCCACAAGGAGGTGGTCGCAATAGCAACACCAGCACCTGAATCTATGATTGCTTTTGTTGTGTAACCTTGGTAGGTGATTGGAAGATAAGTATTACCTTCTTCACCCTCACACATGTCCCCTATTTTGTCTAGAGGTATCTCTGGTACCCTTTGCTTGGAGCCCGCTTTTGGCATGTTGGAATCAAGTTCTGGAACCTGATCCTTCACATGATTCCAAAGCTCAGGTTTTGCTTTGAGCAGCTCTTCTACAGTGAGATGACACTGAACCTTAGTGTTCTTCACGACATCCGTGTTCCTTGGAACCACTGAGTCTTCATTTCTTACTAGTATTGTGGGAGCTCTAATCTGGAGAGATTCAGATTCCCATGGGCCTGGAAATTGAGGCAGTTCTTCTAAGGTATTAGATTCAAAATCTAACCTTTCGTCTTCTTGTTGTTCTGCTTCATCTCCGTAAATAGATGGAATGTCTTGGGGAAACTGATCATGAAGATCATCAATCTCAGGAATAGGAGGGGAATTACCCTTCTCCTTGGCCCATTTCTCTTCTTGTATTTCCCGCAAGAACTCTTGAGAGTATTGTTGAATTGAAGGAGGTATTCCAACATCTGTGGAATTAGGAACATAAGCCCCCATTGGTGGTGAGCTTCCTCTTTCCATAACTGGTTGAGCCTGTGGAGGTAAAGAGACTTGTGGTTTGTTTACCAACTGCTCTAATCTTTCTAGTAACCCTTGGAAATGCAAATCTGGTTTGACAGAGTTTGTCTGATTGAACTTTTGACTAGTCTCAAGTATAGCTTGAGCTTGTTCTACCATTTTCATGCACATTTTCATTCGTTCAATCTCTAAATCCGCTCTAGGGTAACTCTTGTCTAGATTTGCAGCTGTAGGCCCTTCTTGAAGTCGAGCCTCGTAGGCTTTGAACATCATGTCCAAGCCTTCTGGGGTTGGATCTGCAAGAACAGACCCTGGTTGCGGTCTATTTACAATGGGTGGTGGGGTGGGATGAGGTGGAGTGGATGGAGTTTCAGCATGCGAGGGGCTTTGAGATGCAATGTCCTCTATTTTTGTTTTCGCTTCTTTTAAGCTTTCTTCTAGTTCCGATAACTTTTTATTCCACTTGCGATTGGCCTTCTCTCGGGTATCCTTCCATGTTCTTGTTTTCCTCTTACTAGGCTCTCCCGATTCACTCGACTCTGATTGTTCTACTGGTTTATCCTGTTTTAAGGCTTGTGCTCTAGTGACAGCTTGTATAGGAGCCACATTGCTACTACTTGAACTTGAATCTGCCACTAAGCCTACCACATTAATGGGTGTAATCTTGGGTGCACTGGAGGGGTTTCTTGGACAATCTCTGGGGAGATGGTCTTTGCCACAATCAGGACAAAAAGCCTGTATTGTGATAGCCTGTCCTTGATTCGGAGATGGTGGGTGGGGACAGTCACGAATGAAATGGTCACCATGACATCTGAAACAAGATCCTCTAGGGGCTTGTGGTCTCATTTGTCTCAACTGGGGCCTAGGGTTAGGATGTGTGTACATGACATTGGAGTATTCTGGCTCCCAATTTTGCTCCATAGGCGGTGCCTCACATTGATACGAGTAACTCTCACTATGTTCAGGTGACTCTGTGTAATAAGCATGTGGACTACCTTCATGGGAGTAGTCTGAACTATGAGCGTGAGAGTCATTATCTGGTATCAATGGTGTTAATGGCACCAAAGCTCTATTTGGATTTTCCTCTCCCACAGCATATTTGACTGGAATCACGTTGGCTGGAGCTGGTGGTTGGTTTCCCAAGACAGGTTGTGGCCTATATGGTACTTGATATTGCTGTTGTGGTCTATAATATGGCTGTTGGTATTGGTTCTGATACCTACCTTGTGGGTAAGGTTGCTAATAATTCTGTCTAATAGCCTGCCTATTGTAGGGACAATCTTGAGCCGTGTGGTTTGTGTATTTTCTCTCAATAGTGCAATATGGAGCATTCCTTTCTCTAATGTTTTGGTTTTGCATTGGGCATACATTAGCCATGTGGTCGCCCCCACAAGTATAACACCGATTCACTGGAGTGACTCTCTGTGTTTGTTTATTTTGGACTCCCAGCTTCTTGGCAACTTGCTCAGCTATCTCTTCTATTTCTGTGGAGATCTTTGAAGTATGACTAGTAGAACTATCCGAATCTTTGTAGAGTTTGGACAATCCTAACTCCTCACCCAAGTTATCTTCTATGTCTATGCACGTCCGCACACACTCTTCTATGGATCTAGGATCTTTCAAGTACACATATGATCTTAACTTGGTGCTCAGTAAGCCATCTAAGAACAAAGCCACTTGTTTGGCCGGAGTGGGTAACTCTAGAGCAGGGCATCTTTCTAGATACTGTCTGAATCTTCTACCTGCTAGTCGCACTGTTTCTTGGGGAGTCTGCTTGAAGCTGTGGATCAAGGATGATGTGTTATGCCTGATACCACTCTTGGAAAATTCTACAATGAATTCGTCTAGCAGTTGACCTATATCGTGATAGCTGCTTCTACTCAATGGTTGAAACCAAGCTAAGGCAGTGCCCTTAAGGGTCAAACCAAATGCCTCGTACTGGGTGAACCAGTCCTCAATTTGTTCGGCTCTCAGCACTTGTTTGTACTCGGCCACATGATCATAAGGATCCCCTGTCCCATCGAAATAGTTCTTCATTGCCTTGATCACTTGAATGGGTCTAAGGGTTCTTGGGTACTCTCGGGGTCTAGGCAATGGAAAATCCTGTTCATCTCTTTGTTGCCTATGTGCTTGATGTCTCTCTCTTTCAGGTCTTTCATTTTCAAATCCTGACCTATTCCTGCCCACGGTGTGTGCAAAACTTACCTCAGGTCTCTCTCTAGTTCTTTCTCTCTGGGCTTCATGAGCGAGGGATGATCCTACTCCTTGGAGGCCATGGGAAACATTGGATCTTGGTGGGGGGAAAATCAATTCATTCTTCCAAGTATATGCATGTCTATCATGTTCTGTTACCAAGAAAATTTTCTCTGATGTGTTATCCAGGTAGACAACTTTGCCTGGTATCTCAGGATCTTTGAATTCATAGATGATAACTATGCCCAATTGGCTAGGTTGATCTGGCTTGAACCTCCAAAAGGCTTCCTCTGTTTCTCTATTAAAAAATAGTTCTATGCTTTTGTTGTCTTGAGGGATCCAATCCGGAGTGATCACTCGGGTCAAAACTGACTTACCTCTAGGAGTCTGGGGTCCTTGTCCTACGTTTCCTTGTTCTAGGTCTCCTATTTCATTCTCAGGAATGACATTTCCAAACTCATCAGTCCTATCTGGTAGGTTGGTGACCACATACATGGTTCCTTCCTTATCAATGTATGAACCCTCTTCGAACTTGACCACTGGGTGTTCAAGTCCAAAGGATTGATATGGATTTTTGAGTTGGACCACTGATCGTCTCAGACCATCCTCATAGATGCGAGCACCTAATTGGTTGGTCCGAATATATTCCAACTGTGTCTTATAGGGACCTTCTGGTGTTTGTAGATGGGCAGTCCCTGAGCCACCTGCAGGTTTTCCCATACTAAAAGACATTTCTGAATCACTTGTGTCTGAACTTAGTAAAAGATGACCACTTAGTTGTTGTGCCCAAGACTTGGATGTATGGTTGACACTAGCCTCAGAAGATCTAATGCTTTGTTTATCCTTTCCTAAGTGTCTACCAGATCTCAGGTTCATAAGCTTTAGTCAAGAGTCCAAATTTTCCCCTTGGTATGGTTCAAAATTCTTTGGAGTCCCCTTGGTTCCCTAGTCCCACTTGAGGGTCAACTTCAAATTATCCTATCTCAAAATCAACGCGTTATTCTTGAAAAAAATAGTTGAGGTCGTGTAGGATTTGAAACGAGCTTTCCCACGAGCTATAGAGCTCTAAAAATGGACTTGGGATGAAAAAGTTATGCCAATTCAGGCTCCTGGGGGTCAAAACAGGCAAACAGGACCTTTTGAAAAAATCGCGATTTTGTACCTTCAGAATCGTGTTCACAAAATCGTGTTTTCACAAAATCGTGTTTTGAAAATCGCGATTTTGAGTAGAAAATCGTGTTGTGAAAATCGCGATTTTGATCACAAAATCGTGTTTCTGAAAATCGTGTTTTTTGACATGAAAATTGCGATGTTGATCACAAAATCGTGTTTATGAAAATCGCGATTTTGAGCAGAAAATCATGATTTGAAAATCGCGATGTTGATCACAAAATCGTGATTTGAAAATCGCGATGTTGATCACAAAATCGTGTTTCTGAAAATCGTGTTTTTTGACATGAAAATCGCGATGTCGATCACAAAATCGTGTTTATGAAAATCGCGATTTTGAGCAGAAAATCGTGATTTGAAAATCGCGATGTTGATCACAAAATCGTAATTTGAAAATCGCGATGTTGATCACAAAATCGTGTTTTAGAGAATCGCGATTTTGACTCAGAGAATCGTGATTCACAAAATCGTGTTTTTGACTGAAAATCGTGTTTTCTCAGAATCGTGTTTTTGACATGAAAATCGCGATGTTGAGCACAAAATCGTGTTTTTGAAAATCGCGATTTTGAGCAAAAATTCGTGTTTTCACAGAATCGCCTTTTTCACAAAATCGTGTTTTTGGCATGAAAATCGCGATTTTGTCATAGAGAATCGTGTTTTTCTCAAAATCGTATTTTTCGCTGAAAATCGTGATTTGTGAGAATCGCGATTTTGAGCAGAAAGTCGTGTTTTTCACAAAATCGTATTTTTGCTGAAAATCGTGATTGGTGAGAATCGCGATTTTGAGCAGAGAATCGTGTTTTTTGAAAATCGTGATTTTGAGCAGAGAATCGTGTTTTTTTTTGAGAAAAAACACAGAATCGCGATTCTTTTCAACCAACTTTTAGGCGGGAAAACTGAAAATCGTGATTTTTCAAAAAATTTTGAATTTTCACAGAATCGCGATTTTCATCACAGAATCGCGTTTTTTGGCGGGAAATTCAAATTTATGAGCGCCGGCTATGGCGAGCTCTGTATGAGCAGAAAATCATGAAAAAAACACAGCGCTTGCTCTCCCTTGCACCTCCTAACTCCTTCCCACACAATAATGCATGAAAAATGGTATGAAAATGGTGAAAATGCACTAAAAAACAAGAAATTTCTATGAAGAAGAAGATGGAAGAAGGTGGAGATGATGATGATGATGAAGATGAAGAGGAAAAAACAGAAAATGAACTGAAATGACCGTTTTTTTACCTTCCAACGTCGCAAATCTACGATCTTACCATCACAACGCTCGTCCTCGAAGCACTCTCCCCGGCAACGGCGCCAAAATTTGGTGTAGCTCAAGCGTAAGCACCACCTCCTTTACTTGTCAATCCGCGGAGACGTGAGGACCGGTATGAAGACCACGAGCAAGTGAAGGCACAAGTGCGTGAGTGAAAGCACACAAACATGCACACACATACACACACACGTGCACAAAGTAAGATCAAAGAGAGGAACAATGGAAAGCTTAGATTGCAAAAGAGTTCTCTTACAAAAGTTCTATTCTCTAACAAGCTAACCCCAAAAATGAGCTCTCTAGCTCTTTTTATAGTTTTTTGACTAGTTTTGGCCCTGTCCAGACCTAGTGTCCGGCCTAGTTAAAAATTAGGTTCCAGGGCTTATTTGAGGGCTCAAACGAAGTCTAAAAATTATGAAAATTGGTACGATGGTACTTCTAATACTCCTCAAGCTCGAGGAATCCTCGGCTTGAACAAAATGGAGTTACAAAAAATAGATAATGGTATTTACAATGGTTTTTAGTGATGAAAATCACTATTTTTGTAGGGGATTCTTCTGAAAATTTGACATACACTTCTTGGAGCTCCCTACTTGCTCCCTTTCCTTGTGTGTCCACCTTTTGATGTGCTTCCATGCTTTGTCCTTGACTTTGGGCTTCAACAAGCATCCACAGATGGATGGGCAAACCAAAACCTAGAGGATATGGCAAACCAAAACCTAGAGGATATGCTTCAAGAATATGTAAATGGAAGGAAAACTAGTTTGGAAGAGTACTTACATATAGGAAAGTTTTATGTTTGTTATTGCCAAACACTCTTACACTAGACATATTCCATTAATGCCTATGTACAAGTTTCATCCAAGAGCTACTTATGCAATAGGATTGCAAAACAAGAAAGTCCAAGCTGCAAAGGACTTCTTCGAAGAGATGAGTGAAATGCTTCATCTTGCTTAGGACATCATTAGGAGAGTGCCAAACAAAGCTAGATCCTATGTTGACCCTCAAAGGAGAGAAATCCACTTTGAGGTAGGAGAGAAATTCTATCTTAGCGTTCCCTCTAGCTCTAAAACCATGAAGAGAGGACCTTGTCCAAAACAATTTCCTAGGTGATTTGGACCATTCCAAGTACTAAAGAGAATAGGAAAGATGGCTTACTAGCTTGAAATTTTAGAAAGTAGCCAGATCCACCTAGAATTTCATGTTAGCCATCTTAAGAAGAGATGGAGTGAATGTGACAACCTCATTCTACATAGTAAGGTAGTGTAGCCTATTCTTGTTCAATATTTATGAGCTTAACAGCATACTATGCAACTCAGAAAAATGGACAAGCACTCACCTATATAAAAAGTACCTAGTAAAGTGGAAAGAAGTTTAGAAGATAGTGTTAGATGGGAACAAATTGGAAACCTTCAAAGATGGTTTCCCACCATTTTGTTTCCCTTCAAGATTTACCTTGAGGGGAAGGACACCAAAGAAGCACTACTAAGAGGTGACTATGTACACATCTCTTTCTCAATCGTCTCCAATACCATTTTTTTAGGAGAAAATGAACTTAAGGGTAAGGCAATGTTATATTTTTAGAGGTCAAAGAGGTGTAAACCTTTTCTTATGTAAGGAAGCACATGATTGCCATGTGGCAATCATGTGGATACTTGGGTGTATTGCATGGAGAAAGAGGATATCTTGAGGTGGTAATCATGCAATAGAGGAGATATGGATGTGCATCTCTCACTTGTTATTCTCGAGAATTGTGTATCCATTGCAATCATCATCTTCAAAATATCTAACTAAAACAAGGAAGTACCATTGGGGAAACTAAACAAACAAAAAAAAAAGAAACACCATAAAGCCAATAGAAATGTTCCACATATATCTTCGTAAGTTCTCCTATCTTTATTTTGTGAAGCTTTTGTTCCTTCATGATTGGGTACATAAACTTCATTTTTGTGGAAAGATATTATATTCATTTGAATAGTCCTTGAATTTCTTGTTGAAGAATTCTTCAAAATGATTTGATTAGTCACTAGGACTACGTGGCCTTAGTATTCCTTTTTACTCCAAGATCTTCAAAACATAGGCCATCATGGTCTTGAATAGAGAAGCTTTTGTTCCTTCATGATTGGGTACATAAACTTCATTTTTGTGGAAAGATATTATATTCATTTGAATAGTCCTTGAATTTCTTGTTGAAGAATTCTTCAAAATGATTTGATTAGTCACTAGGACTACGTGGCATTAAAAAATAGCCGGTCTTATATGTATCTACAAAAAAATATTCACATTACATTCTTTTAAAAATAGTAATAAATTTATTGATAATTAACCCTTGAAATACAAGGCTTAGTTCAATAAGAACATATTATCATCTTATTAGAAGATGTTCATGCCATCATGTTAAGAGTCACTATTATATGGCCATTAGATTAAATAACATATAGTAGCTCTAATAAATTTAGAACAAATGATGTGCAGCCTTGTACACTCGAGGAGCAAGAAAACTAGTCCTAAATTTATTTATCCTTTATGTTATGTGTCATTGAAGGAAACAATTCCTCTAACTTTGCATTTTGTGAAAATCTGCAAAAAATGTAAATAACTTACTAGATCATAAGGGTAGCGAGAACCTATCACTACTTATTGTCAACGTACTACAACACATTATGGACTTGAGCAACACTCAATGTATTCAAAGAAAGCATGTCATTTCATCTATCATGACATTGAAGTTTCCTTTATTGATATCTAGTTTTGTGATTGAGTTGCAGATGCATTATTGCCCACCTCACTAATCTACAACCTTGTCAAATACTTTAGTCACTTTGGCACGAGATAACTAATGGAGCCAAACTTTTAAACCATAAAATTCGTCCAAACTTCCTTTTCAATATATAGAGTGATGCTTTTTAGTTAATACATCTTTTTTCTATCAAAATCTATGGTTTCATGCTCTTGAACTAACACAACAGAAACTACACACGGACTTCCATTTGTTTGAACTACACACGAACTTGCATTTTTTTTAACTATATAAGGTTTTCTTAAAAGTACAGGCTTCTTGCCCAGTAGAGTAGAAGGTGTCTTGGATGCTTCTAGTGGAGCAGATCGACCTTCAGTTTCTACCTCGACAACATTTAACCTTGATTTCTGCTTTTGTGAAGTAGCTGACAATGAACAAGGGCCTGACGATCATCTACTCTGGACGTGAAGTGTCTTCCTATGTAGGGCAAGTTTGAAGATAAAGAAGGTGACGAGTTGTACGACCGCGATAACCAAGAGTCTGGGGACTCCAGACTTTGTTTATCAACGTGCCTCCTACATCCGACAGCAGATCGACCTTCAGTTTCTATGTGAACAACATCAGACCTTGATTTCGGACTTCCTGAAGCAGGTGACGATGAAGAAGGGCAAGGCGATCCCGTATACATGGACGTGAAGCGTCTTCCTATGTACGGCAAGACTGAAGATGAGGAGGACGACGACATGTGCGATCGAGATGATCGAGAGTCTACAGACCCCGGACTTTCTTTATCAAAGAGACGCCTAGAACTGCCAGCAGCTGTTTCTGCTGTGATGCAAGTCGAGCCCATCGCACCGCTACTTCTTGAGCTACATCTTTCTGCTGTGCTGCAAGTCGAGCCCATCGCACCGCTAGTTCTTGACGTCGCAGCTGCTTCCGTTTCTGTTTGCGATGGTGAAGAGGGCACCTACTTACTCCGTTCGAACAGAGGAGAACAAGTTACCATGCACTCAATGAGCCGGTCTAAGATAGCCGAAAGCCGTGACTCTGGAATATATAGTTGATGCTGTCGCAAGCCATAAAGCAGCTTTTGCGTTTTGTTGCAGATTTTTTTTTCTTCCTACTTTAAACGACGGAGATCTCGCATGCTTTTCCCAGGATCCATAAAGCAGCTTTTGCTTTTCCTTACAGTAAATTTTTTTACTACTCATTTTAACAATTGAAAATCTCTCGCATATAACCGTCATTGATGTCTCGTTTAATTAGAGTTTTCTTTTCTGAATATATATTTTAACGACTGAAACGTCCAATTGTAGAATATGTAGCGGCTAGCTAGAGTTTCTAGACTTATGAGATCATTTCCATAGACTTATGAGATCATTGCGTCCATGCTAAGCTTGTTAGACATAGTTACAAAAGAAGTTTTATATCCTTTTTGTTCCCTTCATAAAGGATTCGTTCGTTTTTTAGCTTGTTGTTTTCTAGGATGAACACTTTGTGGTGCTTAGGAGGGGAGGGGGGAGTCTTATAATCCTGAATATGTCTACCTAAACAAATAATGTATTTCCCTAAAGATCACTCTCTAGGAGGTTTATAGAAGGTGGCCACATATTTTTCCTTCTAGATCTAGAGTGCTTGACTCCTAACATCGTTCCATAGAGTGGAAGATTGCTTCACCAAGGAAAGTTGGCTTTCTGATTGCATTGTCTCCATGTTGTGATAGTTTAGTATTTTCGAATCTTTATGGAAAATTGGAGATATTTGATTGCTCATAATTGCCATTACATAAAGTTGATATCCTTAAATCTGAGGAATAAACTATTGAGATTTTCGTGATAGGCTCTCGGGAGTTCGAACTACACTATTGAAAGAAAATACTTCTATATAAAGGTTCTTCTTTTCTTATCCTAAAGCTTTATTTTTTTTATTTGGCAACAGTGCTTTTAAATTAAAGCGAGAAAAGACACAACAATGTTAGAGAGAGTTGCAAAGAAAGTCTACAACCGTTTTTTTACCTTCATGATGGATTCATTTCTTTTTTAGCTTGTTGTTTACTAGGCTGAACACTTTCTGGTGTCTAAGAGGGGGGGGGGTGGAGGGTTTCTTATAATCATGAATATCTCTACCTAAACAAATAAGGGATCTCTCTAAAGATCACTCTCTAGGAGGTTTATAGAAGTTAGCCACATATATTTCCTTCAAGATTTTCTAGAGTGTTTCACTCCTAAGAGCGTCCAATAGAGTGGAAGAGCATTCTATTACTTCACCAAGGAAAGCTGGCTTCTTTTTGACTCGATGAACCAACAATAGGAGCTTGCTAAGGTGTCGTCAAGTCAAGATGCTTCTCGTATAGGAAAAGTAAAAGTGGTCTAAGTCTTGTCCACTGCTATAGCATCTCTTGTTTAATAGGGGAGCATTGCCAGTTTTACTAGCTTAAATAGTGGTCCACATCTATAGTGCTTCCTCAATCAAAATTTTTATGATCACTCAAGAATAGTGGAAGAGAGAAAAGCAAAAATTGCAAAAGATAAGAGAAAATCTGACATAGAAGAATAGATGAGGTATGACTTAGAGAAAGACAAGTTTTGTTAGTACAGATTTGAATCAGTTGGTACAATAGCTTTGGAAAATAGCTTCTTGAAGAAGACTCGACCTCCTGACCATCCCCAAGCTATCAAAATCTCATTCAAAGTCACACTCTCAATCAGACTCTCACACTCTCACTCTCAATCACAAGGTAATTCTCTGATGTTCAGCCTCTTGTAAATCTCCTTCAAAACAAAGTTTATCATTCTCAAGGAAGCACGTGATCCACCAAATGTAGAAAAATTCGGCTCTCTCCATGTTGCATGCAAAAATTTTGCAAAAGTATATATTTGTAGTAGTCAAGTGCTTTCTTTAGCGATACCTTTCCAAGAATAGAAGAAAAGCAATAAAAAGATATATCTAAAGATATTCTGTAAGTATGCATGACAACATGTACACATCAAAATCATGGATCCGCATAGAAATAGTTTAGCTCGCTTTTTTTTAAGTATAAAAAAATGACACTTTTCCAAGACTTGTAACTCAAAAATAGTAAGGAATTAGCTTCAACTTATGAGAGGCAAAAATGTTCAGCTCTTTGATCTACACAATAGTCTTCAAGATGCCCTAAGTCCAAATCAACCTCCAAGTACCACTTTTGAGTCTTGCAAGTTTAGAAATTCTAGAGAGAGAGAGAGAGTAAAATCAAGGCATTATCTTATAGTAAACTAAATGTAGAACCTTAAATGAAGAACTTAAAATATGATTCAAGAAATTTGCTATGCATGCTCTTTCTTTTATATAGTATTTCCCTTAATTCTTTCATATTCATTTTCAATTTTCCACTAGAAAACATGATGCGAATAAGATCTACATAGAGAATATAGAACTTTTCATCCCAAATATTTGCCTATGTGCATAAAATGGCCTACTTAATCATTATCTCCACAATATATAATGGAAAATACAAAATGAATTATTTCACTACCGAAAGGCCTATTACAATTCTTCCCCTCCTTTAAGAACTTTGTCCTTAGAGTTGGAAAGAAGGATAATGAACCAAAAATTGTGTTGGTTTATGAAAAACAAATTTTCAGCTAGATATGTGTGATATTTTACCAAAATATCTTCTATAGATCTATTTCTAAGTCATCTTTCCCTCCTATCTAATACTATCTCAAGTCAAAGCTCAAGAGAGCCATCTTCTTTCAGCTTATATTTTTCTTGGAAAACATGAGAAATATTAGATACATTTCTTTGAAGTAATTTTATGTGAAACATAGGATGCACATTTAAATCTTTGGGTAATTTCAATAAATAAGTAAGAGATCTAATCTTCTTCAAAACTTTAAAAGGACCTGTGTATCATGGAGAAAGTCTATGATCCTAGCAACAAGTAAGATTGGTGAGGATTTTATTTCACAAAAACCATGTCATATGTTTGATAATCAAGTGATCTTCTCCTTAAGTCATGGAATTTCTTTAGCCTTTTAGAGTTTCTTTTATGTGTTGCTTTATTTTTCCAAGTTGTTCATCCATCTTCTCAAGCATTTCTTTAGATACTTCTAGTTTATTTGGAAAACCAAAAAATGAAGGTAGAGCCAAACAATTATAACCATACATAGCCTCAAATGGAGTCATTTTTATAGATGCATGCCATGCACTATTTTATACAAACTTGACTAAGGGGCGATATTCACTCCAATTATCTTGCTTTTCATTCACATACATACACGACATATCATTAAGTACCCGATTAACCCTCACAATTTCCCCATTAGTTTGTGGATGGAAAGTTTTACTCATACAAAGTTGAGTGCAAATCAATTCAAATGTTACTTTTGAGATGTTTGATGTGAACCTAGAGTCTCTATAAAAAATTATGTTTTTAAGCATTCCATGTAGTTGAAAATTTTTCTTTTACAAATATTCTTGCAAATTTCAAGGCAGTATCATCTTTTTCATAGGAAAGAAATGTGCAATCTGGGTAAGTAGATTGACCACCACAAATATGTATCATGTTCATTTTTTATGGTAGGTAATTTATTGATGAAGTCCATAGAAGTACCTTGTCACATAATCCTAGTAGGAGATGGTTGAACCACACCTTAAGAGAGAGGATTAGGAAGTAATCCTCAACCATGGCTTTTGGGGCAAGTGGTTAGCCCATCACACTCCTAACCGGGAGTCATCTAAATTTTTTCCAAAAAGTGCGGGAAGGGGATTTTTGAGGAAATAAAATTCCTCCTTAACTTATCATTTTGACGAATCTAATGATTCGCCTATGAAGACCATACACCATACTCTCAGTATATATACTTTTTCCCATCCATCCATAACTAATGCACCTCTTTTTCCCTCTTCTAAAATGGGAATTTCTTAAATTCAGGTGCTGAAATTTTTTCTCAAACTGTGATGGAAGGGGGTATTGTGGAGCTTCAAACTCCCATCATACTGAGGTATATTTTAGATTTATTGATTGTATATGGAAGTCAATACACTAGACTATAAGTGTGCATGGTCTTTTCCATAAATCTATGAAAAATACCTCCTCTTTTCCCCTTCCCAAAATGGCTATTTATCAAAATAGCTCCTAAAATTTATGTAAAAATCATAAAAATATGCTACTTTGTAAGTGCTTAAAGCTTAACCTTTGTTGTATTTTGAGGGAGTCCTTGACTCTAAGTGAGAGTACATACCTCATACTCTCCATACATATGATTTCCCTCCAAGATCTAGGTCCGCTAGCCCTTCATTATTCCTCTCAAAAATGAAGATTCTTATAGAAATTCAAGTTACAACACAACCTTGGAATTTAAAGAAATAATTCCACTTATCACTTGCGAGAAACCACTGAGTTGGATTCTTATGAAGCCAATTCAGCATGGATCATCACTGGTTATCATGTATGACATGCATCTTCCTTATTTTCTTATCGGGAATCATATATGACTACTAAATTCTTATCTGAACATGTTGCATCAACTACAAACAAGTAAATGCCATAACCTTTTATTTCTAAAGTTTCCCGCATATGAGTTGGAAGAGGATGAGAGGATAATCTCTTCTCTCTCTTTACTGATGAATCCAAAACCCTATTGATTCATGAAATAATATATATACGTGCATTCCGTCTATCTTCTCCCCCAAACAAACTTTTCCTCGCATCGAAATAATTTAAAAGACATGCTTGAATGTAATATTAAGTATCAATATTTGAATTTGAAAACTTAACTTGCATGGTTTGTATATAGAGAGGCTGAAACCTTCTCTCTCTTCATCTTGTTTTCCTCCCACACACGTAGCAAAAACGACATATGTAAGTTTTTGATTGTGCAATAGCCATGAAAATCGACTTTGCAACTTGGATAGCCCATTCCACCCTCCTCCATGAGGTTGTGAGTTCAATTCCCAACATTGGTATCAAAGCCTAGTTGAGAAATTGGGCAAGACGGAGGTTCGCGCCTCATTCGTGGGCACTTGGAAAAAAGTGCTTATCCGTAGTGAGTGTGAAACTGGCCTTGGATGAAGGCGCATGGGCATTTGGGCACCCACAGAGGGTGGGATAGGTCCAAATTTGGTCCATGTGCTGGAGTTTGAGGTTGGTGGAAGCACTCATGCATGGAAAGTGGGTCCAAGAGTTAGAAGGATCCACAAGTGAGCATTGAGGACAATGCTCAACCGAAGGGGGGAGGAATGTCACATAATCCTAGTAGGAGATGGTTGAACCACACCTTAAGAGAGAGGATTAGGAATTAATCCTCAACCATGGCTTTTGGGGCAAGTGGTTAGCCCATCACACTCCTAACCGGCAGGTTGTGAGTTCAATTCCCAACATACCCAAAGTTCTGATTTGGAACATCCAAAGGTTGTAGCATTCCAGGCATTCTCTTAAACTCGAATTTCACCTGTTGGAACTTTCAACATTCACTAAAATATTTTCTAATATCCCACTTCATACATGGTAATAATTAAAAATATGTCATTTTAGCATAGGTCCTTAAATTCTAGATGTGCAAAAAAAGGTGCTTCATGAAAATCATGTAATTTCTGAACTTTCAATGGAGACTCAGAAGAAATGCATAATCAATCATTATAATACAAAGATCCATTCTACAAATGAAATTTGTTTCGATACATCAATCCCCCATTTGGATGTCAAAAATTAAATATATGTGCCTAAAAAGATTCTTGTTTTAGTTCTTCTTGAATTCGATTGAGAAAATCAAAATTTGTTATCGAAAGCAGATAACATAAAGGTTTTTGACTCACTCCATCAACAGTCTTATTTCCTTACCAGCCAAATACTTAATGTCAAAATCATTCTCACGTACTTCAATCCAACACTTTTGCCTATTTTTAAGCAATGGTTGTGTGAAAATATATTTTAGACTCTGATGATCTGTTTTCAATTCAAACATAATCCCTAACATTAGATGTCTCCAATGCTTAAGTGCATGTATCATATCAAGAATTTCTAGATCATGAGTAGGATAATGAAGTTCATGTTTTCTTAAGTTTTTGGATTCATTTACAACCAACCTACCATCTTGTGAAAGAAAACATCTTATCTGACTAACACTTGCATCATGCGCAACCACAAAAGGCCTTCCCATTTTTAGTATTTTCAAAACAAAATTTTTCAATGACTTTTTGTTTCAATGACTCAAATGATTTTTGACAACCACCACTCCATATAAGTCCTGCATTCTTTTTACTCAAACCTATGAGGGAATAACCTATCTTAGAGAAATCCTAATATGTGCTTTTTCATATTGTATCAATCCTAAAAAAGGTCATAATATCTGTTACAATTTTAGGAATTGGCCAATCAACTATTTTTTTAACTTTATCTTGGTCTATATGAATTACCTCTTTAGATATGACTCTTCTTAGATACACAATTTTATCCTTAGCAAATAAACTCTTAATCTTTTTTCCATATAATTTGTGTTCTTTAAGAGTTTGCAAAGTGTTCTTGCAATGTATATCATGCTCACAATCATCTTTAGAGTATACAAATATATTACCAAGAAATACTAAGATGATCTCATAGGTAATCATGAAAAATATTGTTCATCAAACACATGAATGTGGCAGGAGTGTTTGTTAATCCAAAAGGTAAAACCATAAACTCATAGTGGCCATAACCTGTTTAAAAAGCTATCTTGGAAATATCTTCTCTTTTGATCCTTATTTGGTGATATCCAGATCCTAAGTCAATCTTAGTAAATAAAATCACTCCACTCAATTGACCTAATAAGTCATGATCTATGTGAGGGAGTGGGTACTTAATTTTAAATGTTCTTTTATTATACCCCTCCCTTGTATTCAATGCATAATCTATAGAAGTCATCTTTCTTCTTCTGAAATAAAATAGGTGCTCCCTAAGGTGAAACGCTCGGTCTTATCAAGCATTTCTTCAAAAGATTATCTGAGTCTCAAGATCCTTCAATTCATCTATGTTAAATCTATAGGGTGCTCTAGAATATGATTCTCTCCCTGGGTATAGGTCCATGGCATGGTCAATTGGCCTAGGTGGAGGTATACAAGGCAATTCTTCAGGAAATACTTTCTTATTGCATTGCTTCCAAGCTAAGATTCAATTTGGATATAGTTGTGATATTTTTGTATTTTTGGATCTTTATGGAAAATTGGATATATTTGATTTCTCATAATTATCGTTACATAAAATTAATATCATTATATCTGAGAAATAATCTATTGTGATTTCCCTAATCTTTTGTTTTCTTCTTTGGCAAAAAAGCTTTAAATTAAACAAGAAAAAGACCTAACAATGTTAGAGAGAGTTAAAAAGAAGGTTTATAACCTTTTTGTTCACTTCATGAGGGATTCGTTTGTTTTTTAGCTTGTTTTTTTATAGGATGAACACTTTGTGGTGGCTAAAGATGCTGGAGCAAGCCTTCACACTTGGCTAGGCATTGGAAGTACTATGAGCAAATGATTGAAGGACTACATGACCCATTGCTTGTAAAGTTTGATTATTTACTTCTTGTAAAAGATAAATCCTAGAGAGAATTTTGGAATCCCATCTTCTTCATGGAGTTTGGAGAACTAAAAGCTACGAATCTCACTTAGAATAATCGTTCCTAACTTAGAGGAACCTTTTTAGGTGGAGCTCTATTTGAATTTCAGAATTCAAACTTGGAGAAGATTCACTTATATATAAGATAGATGAAAACTCATGGCTTTGTGAGCCCCCATTACTGAGCTTATTGCTGATCATTTGTATATGTTGAGTGGCTTACATCATAGCCTACTCTTAGCACTATCATTGTACATCATATTCATGCCAATGATCATGTACAACATTGTTCTATAGTACATTATATAATTGATCATCTCTCTTCATCTCTATGCTATGTCCACTCAGAATAGTGAGCTTGTGTTGCTTATATCTCAGTGCGTTGTTATCCACTTTCAAGAGAAAATCATCTCAAAGTGATCAGTATTCATTCTTTGCAGAGTTCCTAAAATATCCGGGGTAATCTTCTAATTGCTAAAGACATTCCTCAATGTTTAGTCTAACATTTTAAGTGATTCCACTTGGAATCATTAACTCTCTAATCTAATTAGATACCCTCAAAAGGATATTTTCTAATTGCTACTGTACGCTGAGTACTCAGCATAACATCGAGCAGGTGTCAAGACCAAAATAGTAACTTTTTGGTCACTAGCTAGTTGCAAACTTATTTGTTTTGATCCAATTGTTTGAAGCATCATCTCCAAAGCACATAGACACTTATTTAGTGTCATTGGAAAGCTAAAGGGGCCTAAAACATGACTCTGAAGTAAAATAGGGTAGGTACAAAGCACGGATTAGCAGTACTAACTCATGTCTTGAGGTGTCCATCCATCTTTCCCAACAGTGGTATCAGAGCAATTTGAGGTAAAATGGGAGATGGTTTCCCTTCTTTTATTGATAAATTGGACAAGAGCAACTACCAAGCATGGTCCTTGAGGATGAAGAAATACTTACAAGGAAGGATTCTCTATGGATGCATATCAGGAGATGAGGAGATGCCCATTTTGAGAAGCAAAGGACAACCTACAAGAGAGGAGCTTGAAAGACTCAACTCAGGGTGTGCCAAAGATGCATTAGCAAGGTCGTACTTACTTAACTCTATCTTTGACCTCCTTCTTCCACACATTAGGAATTGTAAAACATCCCAAGAGACTTCAGATACATTGTCTTCATACTTTTCTTCTAATACAAGAACAAGAAAGAATCAATTGTTGATTGAGTTTACCACTCAAAGGAAGCAACCCAAGCAAAGTGTTTTAGAGTATGTGACCAAAGTCAAATATGTGGCTGACCAAATGAGACAAGTGATCAATGGCATCAAGGCAGATGACAAATGGAAAAGCTTCACAACTGCTGTGGACTTGTACATGGACATGCAGCTTCCAGATCTTACCATACTCATGGGGCAACTCTTTACCCATACAGCCAAGCTCAATAAAAATGGAGAACCAACAAGAGGTAATAAATCTTCAGCCTTATACACAGATAAAGGGAAGATTAAAGACAAAGGAAAGCGGAAGAACGTAGTGGATGAAGGTACTACTTCTCAAGCTAACTATGCAGGGAGAGGTAGGAACTCAAGAGGTAGGGGCAGAGGAGGTAAGCAAGGTAGGGGGAGACCTTTCAACTCTTCCCCATGCAACATATGTGGATTGTCTAATCACACTACAAATGAGTGCTATAGGAACTACAAAACTCAGAGAGGTAGAGGATATCAAAGAGATGGCTACTCACAATCAAGAGGAAGATTCAATCATACTCAAAGCTTCAACAACAACTACAACAATAACTACCAAGGAGGCTACAAATCAAGAAAAGACTACAACAATTACACAGAGGATCAAGAGGATTCCCTTCTGATTATGAACATGACCTCAAAACAAGGTATGAATGATGTACACCTCTTCTATATTGACTCAGGTTGTTCAAACCATGTGGTAGGCAATGTAGCTCTTCTCTCTTACCTTGAGGAACCCAAGGGAAAGCACCAAGTACAAACTGGTGATGACACTAAGCATTCAGTTGTCAAGGTAGGAAATATTGAAACGTCTGATGGGAATAGAAATCTGCTGAGCAAGGTTCTATATGTACCTACAATCACCAAGAATTTGATGAGTGTTAGACAGAATGTGGAAAAGGGCTTGCAGGTTAGGTTCAACAAATATGGAGCATTTGTGGAGGATCCCCAACATGGATTCAAGAGAATTTCCAAGGGAGAACTTGAAGATACAAGGATTATTGCACTTTATAATTACAAGGATCAAACATTATCAGAGCTTGAGATTTGGCATAAAAGATTAGGGCATATTGGTGAGAGAACCTTGAAGCAAATATGTAGAGATCAATGTGTGCTTGGGATACCTAGTGTATCCAAGCAACACATGATCTATAAATGTGGTGCATGTCAGTTTGGTAAATCTCACAAGTTACCCTTCTCAAAGAAAAGATATATGCATGAGGACTACTTGGAACTTGTCCACACAGATGTGTGGGGACCAAGCAAGGACCGTTCAATTTCGGGCTCAAGGAATTATGTGTCTTTCATTGATGATTTCAGAAGGTGGACTATCTTGTATTTTATGAAGCATAAAGATGAAGTGTTCAGTTGCTTTAAGAAGTATCTTGCACTTGTCTAAACCAAACAGGAAGAAGTTTAAAGAGACTAAGGTCACAAAGAGGAGGTGAGTACTTCTCAAATGAATTTGGTGCATTCTTGCAAGATAGAGGAATCAAACGGGAGATTACTACAAGGTATACCCCTAAACAAAATGGGGTGGCAGAGAGGAGAAATAGGTTGATTGTTGAAACAGCTAGGTCAATGCTAAATGAGAAAAGGTTACCTAATTATTTGTGGGCAGAGA
>CM035418.1:38239680-38247180 GCA_020310875.1 Ceratopteris richardii
TCCACAAATGCTCCATATTTGTTGAACCTAACCTACAAGCCCTTTTCCACAATCTGTCCAACACTCATCAAATTCTTGGTGATTGTAGGTACATATAGAACCGTGCTCAACAAATTTCTATTCCCATCAGAGGTTTTAATATTTCCTACCTTGACAACTGAATGCTTAGTGTCATCACCAGTTTGTACTTGGTGCTTTTCCTTGGGTTCCTCAAGGTAAGAGAGAAGAGCTACATTGTCGGCCACATGGTTTGAACAACCTGAGTCAATATAGAGAAGGTGTTCATCATTCATACCTTGTTTTGAGGTCATGTTCATAATCAGAAGGGAATCCTCTTGATCCTCTGTGTAATTGTTGTAGTCTTTTCTTGATTTGTAGCCTCCTTGGTAGTTATTGTTGTAGTTGTTGTTGAAGCTTTGAGTATGATTGAATCTTCCTCATGATTGTGAGTAGCCACCTCTTTGATATCCTCTTCCTCTCTGATTTTTGTAGTTCCTATAGCACTCATCTGTAGTGTGATTAGACAATCCACATATGTTGCATGGGGAAGAGTTGAAAGGTCTCCCCCTACCTTGCGTACCTCCTCTGCCCCTACCTCTTGAGTTCCTACCTCTCCCTGCATAGTTAGCTTGAGAAGTAGTACCTTCATCCTCTACTTTCTTGCACTTTCCTTTGTCTTACCCCGGATATTTTAGGAACTCTGCAAAGAATGAGTACTGACCACTTGGAGATGATTTTCTCTTGAAAATGGATAACAACGCACTGAGATATAAGCATCACAAGCTCACTATTCTAAGTGGACATAGCAGAGAGATGAACAGAGATGATCAATGATATAATGTACTATAGAACAATGATGTACATGATCATTGTCTTGAATATGATGTACAATGATAGTGCTAAGAGTAGGCTATGATGTAAGCCACTCAACATATACAAATGATCAGCAATAAGCTCAGTAATGGGGGCTCACAAAGCCATGAATTTTCAACTATCTTATATATAAGTGAATCTTCTCCAAGTTTGAATTCTGAAATTCAAATAGAGCTCCACCTAAAAAGGTTCCTCTAAGTTAGGAATGATTATTCTAAGTGAGATTTGTAGCTTTTAGTTCTCCAATCTCCATGAAGAAGATGGGATTCCAAAATTCTCTCTAGGATTTATCTTTTACAAGAAGTAAATAATCAAACTTTACAAGCAATGGGTCATGTAGTCCTTCTATCATTTGCTCATAGTACTTCCAATGCCTAGCCAAGTGTGAAGGCTTGCTCCAACATCTTTAGGCACCACAAAGTGTTCATCCTATAAAAAACAAGCTAAAAAACAAATGAATCCCTCATGAAGGGAAAAAAAGGTTATAAACCTTCTTTGTAACTCTCTCTAACATTGTTATGTCTTTTTTTTGCTTAATTTAAAGCTTTTTTGCCAAAGAAGAAAACAAAAGATTAGGGAAATCACAATAGATTATTTCTCAGATATAATGATATTAATTTTATGTAACGACAATTATGAGAAATCAAATATATCCAATTTTCCATAAAGATCCAAAAATACAAAAATATCACAACTATATCCAAATTGAAGCTTAGCATGGAAGCAATGCAATAAGAAAGTATTTCCTGAAGAATTGCCTTGTATACCTCCACCTAGGCCGGTTGATCATGCCATTGACCTATACCCAGGGAGAGAATCATATTCTAGAGCACCCTATAGATTTAACATAGATGAATTGAAGGATCTTAAGATTCAGATAATCTTTTGAAGAAATGCTTGATAAGACCGAGCGTTTCACCATAGGGAGCACCTTTTTTTTTTGAGAAGAAGAAAGATGACTTGTATAGATTATGCATTGACTACAAGGGGTATAATAAAAGAACAATTAAAATTAAGTACCCACTCCCTCACATAGATCATGACTTATTAGGTCAATTAAGTGGAGTGATTTTATTTACTAAGATTGAGTTAGGATCTGGATATCACCAAATAAGGATCAAAAGAGAAGATATTTCCAAGATAGCTTTTTAAACAAGTTATGGCCACTATGAGTTTATGGTTTTACCTTTTGGATTAACAAACACTCCTGCCACATTCATGTGGTTGATGAACAATATTTTTCATGATTACCTAGGCGAGATCATCTTAGTATTTCTTGATAATATATTTGTATACTCTAAAGATGATTGTGAGCATGATGTACATTGCAAGAACACTTTGCAAACTTGTAAAGAACACAAACTATATGGAAAAAAGATTAAGAGTTTCTTTGCTAAGGATAAAATTGTGTATCTAAGAAGAGTCATATCTAAAGAGGGAATTCATATAGACCAAGATAAAGTGAAAAAAATAGTTGATTGGCCAATTCCTAAAATTGTAACAAATGTTATGACAAAAAAGAATGCACAATTTATATGGAGTGGTGCTTGTCAAAAATCATTTGAGTCATTGAAACAAAAAGTCATTGAGAAATTTTGTTTTGAAAATACTAAAAATGGGAAGGCCTTTTGTGGTTGCGCATGATGCAAGTGTTAGTCAGATAAGATGTGTTCTTTCAGAAGATGGTAGGTTGGTTGCAAATGAATCCAAATAATTAAGAAAACATGAACTTCATTATCCTACTCATGATCTAGAAATTCTTGATATTATACATGCACTTAAGCATTGGAGACATCTAATGTTAGGGATTATGTTTGAATTGAAAACAGATCATCAGAGTCTAAAATATATTTTCACACAACCATTGCTTAAAAATAGGAAAAACTGTTGGATTGAAGTATTACGTGAGAATGATTTTGACATTAAGTATTTGGCTGGTAAGGAAATAAGACTGCTAATGCAGTGAGTCAAAAACCTTTATGTTATCTGCTTTCTATAACAAATTTTGATTTTCTCAATCGATATCAAGAAGAACTAAAACAAGACTCTTTTTAGGCACATATCTTTAATTTTTTGCATCAAAATAGGGGATTGATGTATTGAAACAAATTTCATTTGTAGAACGGATCTTTGTATTATAACAATCGATTATGCATTTCTTCTTAGTCTCCATTGAAAGTTCAGAAATTACATGGTTTTCATGAAGCACCTTTTTATGCACATCTAGGTTATTTAAGGACCTATGCTAAAATGACATATTTTTAATTATTACCATGTATGAAGTGGGATATTAGAAAATATTTTAGTGAATGTTGAAAGTTCCAATAGGTGAAATTCGAGTTTAAGAGAATGCCAGGAATGCTACAACCTTTGGATGTTACAAATCAGAACTTTGGGTACTTCTATGGACTTCATCAATAAATTACCTACCATCAAAAGTGAACATGATACATATTTGTGGTGGTCAATCTACTTACCCAAAATGCACATTTCTTTCCTAGAAAAAGTCTGTTCGTGTCCGAACAGAACCATCATATGCTAAATACACTTCCCTTAACCCATACATACATTTTCAAAAAAGTTCTTCAGGCCCCTCAGTGCCATACCCTTTTCTAGGTTTTTGGGAAGACACTAAATGATAAAGGAATTCTTTGGAGGTTAAACCATCTAAAAAGCAAGAATGAATTATTTTTGTCAGATCGAAGTTTTTGGGCCGTCTTCACCTCCGTTTTGAGCTCGCAAGGTGGGGACCACAAAAAACTAGGTGAGTTTCAAAAATTATAACTTGTGTCATGTTCGACAACACTCACATTTTTCCAGGTTCAGAATTTCAAGTGATTCCGTGTCCTGTTGATACACGAAAAATGTGTTTTTATGAGATCGAATTGTTATGTCATAGTGCGACAGTGTTCAAGCAGAAGTGTTGCTTGTAGTGTTTTGTAGTGGTGTGAATTGCTGCAAAAATGGCAAATGTAGATGGAATGAGTCAGCTTATGAGCGATAAGCTGGACAAGAACAACTTCCATGCTTTGAGATTCACAATGGCAAATTTCCTGATGGGAAAAGGATGCTAGAAGTACATCGAAGGAGAGAACGAAAATGCTCCGCAGTTACCAGAAAGAAATCAGATTGCAGACCAGTTAAGAGCATATGAGGAATGGAATCAAGGAGCACGAAAGGTAATGTATTGGCTATCTGTTAGCATACATGATAGCATGACTGGACACATACACGATGCCAAAACTCCAAAAGAGGCTTAGAACAGTTTGGTCACTTTGTATGAGACCAATACAAAGGCACAAAAATTGCAACTCAGGAACGAGTTGCATACAATGGAAAAGAAGAGCATGTTGGTAAGTGACTACACTTTGAAAATCAAAAGCATATGTGAGTCACTTGCATCTATTGGTGTGAATGTAGATGATGATGATAAGGTGGAAGTGTGCCTTTATGGTTTAGGAGCTGCATATAAGCAGTTCCGAACTTCTATACAGACTAGGGAAAATATTCCAAATTTTGCTGATCTGGTATCTATGCTAATTATTGAAGAAAAGAATCTTGGTTAGGATTCAAACCCTGAAGGAAAACCTAGTTTTGAGTAGGTATTCTACTCTGGCAGAGGAAGAGGCAGAGGTAGAGGTTTTGGAATTGGAAGAGGAAACATTAACCAAGACCAAGGTCAACAACAGAATCATGCAGGAGGAAGAGGACATTTTTGAGGCAGGGGGAGCCAAAGAGGTTGCAGAAATTTCCAAAGAAATGATTCAGGTAATGACAGTAAAGGATGCTAGAATTGTGGTAAACCTGGACACTTTGAACGTGATTGCAGGTTGAAGAATCAAAATCACAGAAGGCAACAAAACAACTATGCATCCACAAGTGCAGATGATTCTGAGAAGCTGTTCATGGTTCAACATCACATGGTTAATACAATGTCTGCTGGTGTTTCAAAATCAAATGATAATGTATGGTATGTTGATTCAGGTGCTTCAAATCACGTGAATAGTCATGCGGAATGGTTTAGTACTTTGCAAAAATTGTGAGTTCCTAGATATGTTGAAACAGGTGATAACACATCACACCCTATCAAGATACATGAAACATAGCATTGTCTATGGAGGAGGGAAAGATAAAAGAACTTGTTGATGTGCTGCATGTTCCAAATATAATGAAGAATCTGGTTTCCGATGGACAAATGGTTGACGAGGGATTACAAGTCAGGTTCAATGCTGATGGGTTATATGTAGAAGAATACAAACGGTATGGAAGATTGATTGCCAAAGGAAACAAAGTGGGTAGGATGTTCACCTTAAATGTGAAAATTCCTGAAATGAATGCATCCATGTTTGGAAAAGGTGCAGGAGTCATTGCTGATATAGAGATCTGGCACAAACAGATTGGACATGCAACTGCATGTCAATTTGGAAAACAATCAAGAGCATCATTTCCACATGGAAAGCATGTTAGTGAGAACATAATAGAAATAGTACATACAGATGTTTGGGGTCCTGCAAAGACCACATCTATGGGCGGTTGCAGGTTTTATGTTACTTTCATAGATGGCCATACACAAAAAGTGTGGGTATATTTCATGAAATAGAAGAGTGAGGTGTTCACTCACTTCCAGATTTTTAAACCTATGGTGGAAAAGCGAACAGGGAAGTATATTCACACATTATGATCTGATGGAGGAGGTGAATACATGTCAAATGAGTTCATCAATTTTGTAAAAAATCATGGAATTTGGCGTCAGTTTCATGCAGGTACACACCACAACAAAATGGTGTTGTTGAACGCAAAAATAGACATATTGTACAAATAGCAAGAGCCTTGATGGCTGAGAAGAATATGCCTCATTGTTATTGGGTAGAAGGTGTCTGTACTACTATGTACATCATGAACAGAACTCCAACTGCTGCTGTACATCAAGTTACACCTGAAGAGAAGTATACAAGTAAAAAGCCAAACTTATCACATCTGAAAGTTTTTGGCTGTATTGCATATGTACATGTTCCAGATGAGTTGAGGATGAAGCTTGATCCAAAAGTAGAAAAATGTGTCTTCATTGGATACTCCTTTGAGCAAAAGGGATATAAATGTTATAACCCACTCACATGATAGGTGAAGGTGAGCAGAGATGTGGTATTTGATGAAATGTCGAGCTTCTATGCAGATGCCAAAGAAGGACTGAATCTTGAACCAAATACATCCAACAAATTATTCAAATACATCCAAGAAAGGTAAAGAAAAGCTTTCTGTTGGTCATAAAACATGTGCAGGTTTTGAAGACATTGATGGAGATTCAAGCGGTTCAAAAAAGAGTCTTGATGAGGAACTTGGATTTCCCTCTGTGAAGACTCCAGGAGTAAGAAATGCACATGCAGATGATACAAGGAGAGATGACCCAAGACCAAGAAGATATGGGAGGACGCGGAATTCAGTGCAATGACTGACATATGATAGTTACATGGCTCGTCATTGTGCCTACATAACAAAGGTAATAAAAGATGTTGAACCTTCTTGTTTTGAAGATGCAATTGGAAATGCAGATTGGGAAAAAGCTATGGATGAGGAGATGACTGCACTTTATGGAAATGAAACATGGAAGCTGGTTCCATTGCTGCAAGGAAAGAAACCCATAGGTTGCAAGTGGGTTTACAAGGTAAAGCACAATGTTGATGGTAGCATAAGCAGGTATAAAGCACGATTGGTAGCAAAAGGATATGCATAGACATTGGCATTGATTATGAGGAAAGATTCAACCCTATAGATAAAATGTCTACTGTCAAAACACTTTTTGCATTAGCTACAACAAAAGAATGGACTGCATCAGATAGATGTGAAGAATGCTTTCTTACATGGTGAGTTATAGGAAGAAGTAGACATGGACCAGCCACAAGGATATGAGATTCAAAGCATCCAGAATATGTTTGCAGGTTGCAAAAGGCTTTGTATGGGCTGAAGCAAGCTCCTCGTGCATGGCATGCAAGGATTGCTAAATACTTAACCACCATTGGGTTTTCTATGTGTGATACATATCATTCACTATACACAAGGAAGGGTAATGATGGCATCACAATTGTGGCTATTTACATTGATGACTTGATTGTAGGTGGTGATAATGAAGAAAGCACTAAAGAGGTAAAGCAACTTCTTATGCAAGAATTTGACATGAAAGATCTTGGTATGCTATGCTACTTCTTGGGCATTGAGCTTATACATACAAAAACAGGTATATGGATGTTGCAAAGGCAATATGGCTTGAATATGCTGCAAAAGTATGGTATGGCTGATTGTAAGCCAATTTCTACGCCATTAGATCAGAATTTGAAGTTGGATACTACATCAGATGAAGCATTGGAAAATGCTACTATGTATAGGAAATTTGTGGGAAGTCTTATATATCTCACAATTACAAGGCATGATCTAAGCTATGTTGTTGGACTTGAAAGTCAATTTATGCAGGTTCCCAGGAAGCCACATTTGGATGCTTTGAGGTGCACTCTATGTTATGTGAGTGCTACTTTGGATTATGCATTGTTTTATGAAGCTGGTGTAGATTCACAGGTTCATGGATACACCGATGCAGATTGGGCTGGTAGTATTCTAGATAGAAGATCTACTAGT
>CM035418.1:38254680-38262180 GCA_020310875.1 Ceratopteris richardii
ACATGGAGCAAACGGATCAAAAACATTTAATAAGATCTTTTGGATGTACAATTGTGGTCACACAATCAACATAAGCATCAAATTCAAAAGTGTGAAACACCACAATTGAAACAATTCCCAATGGATTCCACTAGATATAATGAATTGCGGGTTTAGTGGCAATGATCTCATGTCTACTTAGATCATTCACAAGATTGTAGGTCAACATAGAAGCATCATTTTCTTCTATATGGATCTTTACTTTGATATATTATTGTGCTTTGGCTCTAATGTGACCATACATTAGAGACCATGATGATATGAGATTCTTCTTACAAATTTTGCACATCCTATTGGATAGATAGGATCCATGATAACTTTCTCAATTTCCTTCCATAGTTCTTGGATAAAATCAATCCTTTTCTCATGTAGGCTACCTATGGTGGGGGTTTCTATATCCTCATGGAGTATTGGGCCTTGACCTTTTGCTGGTGATTTAGCCATTGAATCATGTTGGTTATCATTATCTTCTCATGCATCCTTAGGGACTTTAACATCATAGGTTTGATCTTGGAATTGAGCCTCAGAGGGAGCTATCAAATGTAGGTCATTCACTTTTGATGGTTGTCCTACCAATGCCACCTTAAGGTGTTCATTTTCTTCTTTATATGCATCTATTTGAGCCTTTAATGTGTCATTCTCTTGCCTTAAGTTCATGGTAGAAGTACTTATGTCCGCTTTCTTTAGGTACAACAGTGCTTCTTCTTTAAAGAGTGCTTTCTGTAGATTAACCTTGTCTTCGTTTGCTCTTCTCAAATCATCTTGAGCATGGGATAGTTTTTTTTTGTGCAAGTGTTAAGCATCTCTTTAGTATTAACTTGGTGCATTAATTCTTCAAGAGTTTTCTTTATGATATCCCTGTCTATCTCAAATGTTTTGTGCTTTTAGATCCTTAATGGTTGTACTTTTCTTCATAATCCCTTGGAATAAATGTTGGTAGACTTCTTTGATAACCTCAACAACAAATTTCATTTCTTGCAATCCTTGGTCTTTGTGGATTGTTTCTTCTACTATGGGCCTAAGCTAGCCTTCTTAATTGTAATCCTAATATAGCTCTTTTCTAACTAGCACACATTCCTCATGTCATATTTTGTTATATTTTATGGAATAATGGAATGTTATATGGATTTTAATGTCTTGAGGTTTTTAATGTGATTGTATTTTGATTTAGTAGGTGAAGAATCATGAGGGCATGAGCATGCATGGATTTATTTAGATATTTTTAAAGATAACTAAAGTATAGTATTTTAGATATTTTCTGTAAAAATAGTAGATCGCTTAAAAAGTGTAATTTTTGTAAAAATAGTGGATTGCTTAGAAAGCTATGATTTTGTTAATAAACTAGATTTTCATAAATGCACGCTTTTCGAAGCACCATGCTCATGTATCTTCTATTCAAGATAGAATAAAAAACACCTATAAATACACATACTCTGATAGACTCATCCATTAGAGTATGCGGGGGGAGATTGTACTCAATTTTGTGTTCACTCTCTTGTCTCTCTCTATTCTTTGAGTAATATTGTGAGATTTTGTTTCTATACTCTCTCTACGTATGTGCGTCTGCAAGATCCGATCAATAGTGGTATTAGAGCCTATGCATGTCTGTAGAAAGGTGTACTTCCTACTGTTCGTTCATGGTTCTTGACGTCCATCTGCAACTCGACATCTATTCTAGTTCATCAAAATGGTTGAAATACCCTCTGACCATAGATAATGTTATAGATAGATAGATCGATAGATAGATATATAGATACATAGAACGAAAGAAACAAAGAAAGGAAGAAAGAAAGAAAGAAAGAAAGAAAGAAAGAAAGAAAGAAAGAAAGGAATAAAGAAAGGAAGAAAGAAAGAAAGAAAGAAAGAAAGAAAGAACGAAAGATAGATAGATAGATAGATAGATAGATAGATAGATAGATAGATAGATAGATAGATAGATAGATAGATAGATAGATATATAGATAGATATATGGATAGATAGATAGATAGATAGATTGATTGTTGGATAGATGGATAGATAGCTAGATAGATAGCTAGCTAGCTAGCTAGATAGATATATACATACATAGATAGATAGATAGATAGATAGATAGATAGATAGATAGATATTTGGATAGATAGATAGACAGATAGATAGATAGATAGATAGATAGATAGATAGATAGATAGATAGATAGATAGATAGATAGATAGATGATGGAGAGTGTTAATCTCCAAAAGAACAACCTACTCTTGTGATTAGAGCACCTCTATACCAAGAGTAAGTCAAAACCTTCACTAAATTAGAGGTCCAATCTCCAAATTATCAAAATTGAGAAAATCTGTGAAAAAGGTAAAACACAGAAAAGTCTGCTGCACTATTTCTTCACATTGACCTATCAAATGTGTAAAGTTTTTGATGAAACTTTGTACGAATCATCTCCTAGAGATTGCGCATCTCCTCCAAGTTGAATTACTTCAAAAGCTTCAGTATAACTTGAGAAATCAACTTCACAAGTTACCTATGTCCAAATCTGTACTTCTGAGAAGTCGATTTGACACCCCTAACTTCTTAACTTTGGTTCTCACAATGTCTAACCCGTTTTACAAAATGCTTCTAGCCATAAGTAGCTTATCTTTCAACTTAAAGATTAAGCCCTCACTCATGCAAAACTTTAAACTGTGCTGGGAGAAATGATCAAAACATTAACTTCGAAATCTGCGCCTGTTTTAGGAACCTGTGAACACACTTCACATATGAATGTTCCTACACTTAATTCTCTAAGCTTGATTGCAATTAGAAGCTAAAACTTTGTACAGAGGTCAAGCACCTTCCAACTTAGACTTGTACAAAAGCATTTCACGATTGATCTACTGTAGAAGGAGAACACGCAGAAACATCGGGCGCAAGATTTTCAATTACTCAGAAAAATTTACAACTGAGTGATGAGAGCTAACTCAACTAACTTTTTCTCTATCTCATGACTTCTAACTTCCTCAATCTTGGCTTCTAACTATTGTCACATATGCTCTCATACATGCCCCGACTTTTCTCAAAGTATTTATAGATAATTTGTACAAGATTCTTACTCAAGCAAAGATCTAAGTGAACTATGTACATATGTGTACATTTCTCATATACTCTGAATGTGTCTTTCTTCCAAGCTTCAATAGTTGATCCTTCCTTCATCCTTTAGTCTTCCAAGCCTTCAATTGGTGATTGGTCTGCACCAACAGCTCCCCCTCAATCATCCATTGAGGTCTTCACTATCTTCTTTATACTTGCCATGTCTTTGAACCTTTGTAACTTTGATCCATCCAAGCCTTTTGTAAGCATATCAGCTATCTGATCTTTTGTTGAAGTATGGATTACTTCAATCTCTTTATCCATCACCTTCTCTCTTAGAAAGTGATACTGAATCTCAATGTGTTTGGTCCTGGCATGAAAAACAGGATTAGCAGCTAAATACAATGAACTCATGTTATCTCCATATATAATTGGTACCCCATGCATAATGTCAAGACTCTTCATCAAGGTCTTGAGCCAAATCACTTCTTTTGCAGCTTCAACCATGCCTTTATACTCAGCTTCTGTAGAAGACAAAGCAACTGTATGTTGCTTCTTAGAACACCATGAGATTAACTTATCTCCCACATAACACATGTATCCATAGGTTGATCTTCTATCATCTGGATTACCTGCCCAATCTGCATCACTATAAACTTTGATATTTGTATATGAGGTAAACCCATAATACAAACCTTCATTGAGTGTACCCTTAATGTACCTCAACACCCTTTGTCCTGCAATCCAATGTTCTTTCCTTGGGCAATGCATAAATTGAGACAAAACCCCTACTGCATATGATAAATCAGGTCTAGTTAGAGTAGCATAGATAAGACTACCAACCAAACTCTGATATTGTCTCATGTCCTTGAATTCTTCACCTCCATACTTACTCAATTTGTGATTCACCTCCATTGGTGTAGGTGCTACCCTGCAATCATCCATTTTAAACTTGATTAACAAGTTCTTCAAATACCTTTCTTGGGTCACAAATACTCCATGTTGAGTATATGTAATCTCCATGCCCAAGAAGTATGATAAGTCTCCCAAGTCACTTATCTTGAACTCCTTTTCCATTTGCCTCTTAAGCTTTTGTATTCCTTCTTCATTTGTACCTGTAAGAATTATATCATCAACATATATGCACATGTATATGAAACCATTTTCACTTGCCTTGACAAGCAAGCTACTATCTGCTTTAGACACCTGAAAACCAAGTTCTTTTAGGAACTTCACAAGTCTATAGTTCCATGCCCTTGGGGCCTGCTTCAAGCCATACAAAGCTCTCTTGAGCTTGCACACATGATCTGGATACCTTTTATCTCTGAACCCTTGAGGTTGCTCCATGAATACATCATCTGAAATGTAACCATTAAAAAAAGCATTCTTCACATCAAGTTGACATAGCTTCCAACCTTTACATGCAGCAATAGCAATGAGTGTCCTTATGGTTGTCATCTTTGCCACAGGACTATAGGTCTCATCATAATCAATACCATATGTTTGAGCAAAGCCTTTGACAAAAAGTCTAGCTTTGTATCTAGACACACTTCCATCTGCAAACCTTTTTGTCTTGTAGACCCACTTGCATCCAATAATTTTCTGACTATTTGGTTTTGGAACCAAATCCCAAGTTTGATTCTCCAATAGTGCATCATATTCTTCCTGCATAGCTTTCTCCCATTTTTCCTTACCTTTTGCCTCTTCATATGTAGAAGGGTCTTCATCTGTATTCACCATATAAGCATAATCTTTTGTGGCTAGAAATGAAGTATCATAACTATACCTTGTAGGTTGCCACCTATTTCTTGTTGACCTTCTGAGTTCTCCACTCCTTGAGGTTTCTGGCTCTTCACATTCAGGATCAAATCTTGGTGTCTCTTCCACTTCAACCTGCACTTCATTATTCTCTTGCTCATCAAATATTTGAACTTTTGATTTACCTTTTCTTTGACTCACTTCTTCTTCATCACTTGTATTGATGTTGATTGTACCTGCATACCAAGTGCTTTGTTCATCAAATGTAACATCCTTAGAAACCATAAATTGCTTTGTTGATGGACTCCACAATCTATAGCCCATTTGCTTGTCATCATAGCCAATGAAAACATACTTTTCAGCTTTAGGTTCCAATTTGTGTCTTAATTGTGATGGCACATATGCATATGCCACACACCCAAATACTCTGCAATGATCCAAGGTAGGTCTTTTACCCCACCAAGCCTCATATGGTGTCATACCCTGCAGGGCTTTACATGGTAACCTATTGACCAAATAAGTAGCTGTATTTACAGCCTCAGCCCACAAATAATTAGGGCAATTTTTCTCCTTCATCATGGATCTTGCAAACTCAACAAGAGTTCTATTTCTCCTTTCTGCTACACCATTTTGTTGAGGAGAGTACCTGCAAGTAACTTCCCTTTTTATACCTGCATTCCATAAGTAATCACTGAACTCATTTGAGAAATACTCTCCCCCTCCATCTGACCTTAGTCTTTTCAACTTATGACCTGTAATTCTTTCTGCATATGCATGATAGTGTTTAAATGTATTAAACACTTCTGACTTATCTTTGATCACATAGATAGTGATCCACCTAGTAGCATCATCAACATAAATCACATAATACCTTGATCCATTTATACTGAAATCTTTTGATGGTCCCCACACATCTGTGTGTACCAATTCAAGCTTCTCTGAGTGCATAAAACCATGCTTGGAGTAAGAATTCTTATGAGCCTTACCTAATTGACATGCCTCACATTTGTATGTCATATGTTGACCTGCAACATTAGGCAATCCAAGCACTGAACCATTGTTAACCATATCTTTAATACCTCTTTCATTGAAATGTCCAAGCCTCTTGTGCCAAAGATCTAACTCAGAGATCTTATGTCCTCCATATGTGAACATAGCATGACCAATATTGCCTTGAATCTTCAATGTAAATAATCTTCCTTCCTTTTTTCCTGAAACAATCTGTTTATACCCTTGGCTAGGGTCTTCCACATATACTCCATCATTAGTGAACCTTACTTCATATCCCTTTTCAACAATTTGTCCTACACTTATCAAATTTTTAGGGATTGTAGGAACATACAAGACCTTACTCAATAAGGTGCTTCCATCCTTGGCCTTCACTGATCCAATTGACTTCACATTGTGCTTTGTGTTGTCACCTGTTTGAACAACATGATTAAAAACTTTACTTTCCAAATCAGTCATCAAAGATATGTTACCACTCAGGTGATTGCTACATCCTGAGTCAATGTAGAAGACTCTTTGATCTTCATTTTGCCTTTCACAAGTTGCATTCATTATCAATGTTGAATCTTCCTTTTGATCTGAAGCATAATTGTAGTAGGTGTTGTTATATTGTTGACTTTGGAATCCTCTACCTGCATTTCTTCCAAAGTAATTCCTTCCACCTCTACCTCTGTAATTACCTCTTTGATTTCTGCCACCTCTTCCTCTTGAATTATAATTTTGATTGTATCCACCATTATTCTGATTATTATGCCAACAATCATTAGCTAAGTGATTTGTCTTACCACAAATCCAGCAAGCTTTGCTTCCATCTTTATTGTTCCTGCCTCTTCCTCTACCTTTGCCACCTCCTCTTCCTCTTAGGAAGTTGGCTTGAGTAGTTGTTCCTTCATCTTCACCTGCTTGTTGTTTTCCTTTGCTATTCTTCTTCTTGTCCTTTGAGTACATTGCATGACCTGTACTCTTGTCACCATCTCCTTTAACATCCTGCTCAAATGTTAGCATATGACCTAACAATTGATTTAAATCAGGAGTGAAATGATCAAGTGATAACTCTGTAGACAAAATAAATGGCTTCCATTTGTCATCACCTCTCAACCCTGTAAGGATTTGCCTTACCAATTTATCTTCCTCAATGTCTTCATCAACAGCTCCTAAAGCATCTGCAATATCTTTCATCCTTGTTACATAGTCTGAGATGGATTGAGAGGCCTTCTTCTTGAAGGTAGTAAACTCTGCCCATAAGGATGCCTTCCTTGACTTTGTAGTGTTCTGGAAATGCTCCTCCAAAGCATTCCATATGTCAGTTGCACTTTCAAGACCTCTAATATGAGGTAACAAGTAATCATTGACTCCCATATAGATAATGCTCCTAGCTTGAGCATCTTTCTTCATCCAATTTTTCAGATTTGCTAACTCTTCCTTAGTTGGAACACTAGGATCTCTGAACTCTGGCTTCTCTTCTTCTCCTGTGATGTAACCAATTAAATCTTTGCTCATAAGATGAGCTTCCATCCTCATTGACCATGCAGGATAGTTTTCCCTATCCAATTTCTCTATCTGTAGAGCATCTCCCATCTTGTATCTACCTGTGTATTGAAATCTTCAAGCTTTATGAACAATATATGTACCTTTACTTCGAATTAGAC
>CM035418.1:38267180-38287180 GCA_020310875.1 Ceratopteris richardii
ATCCCTGACTATGGTTACCAAGAAAATTTTCTTAGCTTAGTTGAAGAATTTGTGAATTTCAACGTGTTCTTGGGGAAATACCAACCGTTGTTGAGAGGCATAGATGTCCATCCAATTCCATGATGTGGCCTGAATCTAATTGGATTGAGTATCTAGTTGAAGTTTTTTTTCCTTGTATATTTTTAATAGAGAAAACCATAGTGGTATTGTCCATCCCCTTCATCCCATAGAATCTTCATTTTTAATCCCTAAAAATTAAGGATATTGACAAGGCCCATGCAAGGCTCACGTTTTCCCCTAATGAGAAAAATCACTCACATTGATTTCAACCACAAATGTTCAATTGGGATGTAGTATTTGCAATAGTGGATCTCTAGCAATTACTTCTTTTAGTTTCCTTTTGTTCATATCTCCAATGAAAGGATTTTCCTTCCTTTTAAATGATGGTATACCAATCTTGGCATAATTATATATGAATCTTTGGTAGAATAAAAAAAAAACTAGGAAGATATGGAGATCGACTAGATTTTTTAGGATGTGGCCATTCCATCGTACGTGCATGTTTTTAGGATCCATGTAGATTCCATGTTTGGAGATCATATGTCCAAGATATCTAGCCTCTATTTTTGAAATTTTAGTTTTTGATTCCTTGGAAAAGAGTGATTTTACCTTAACACTCATAAAAATATTTATAAGTGTTTGAAGTGTCCTTCTTCTGACTTACCATAGATAAAAATATCATCAGGAAAGTTTGCCATGAACTTTCCTAAATATATTTTAATGCACTATTCATGAGTGTAATGAACATGGCTAGAGCATTGGTGAGACCAAATGGCATCACCAAAAACTCATACTGCTCATAGCTATTGCTATAGGTAGTCCTAGGTATAATTTCAACCTTTATCCTAATCTGGTGATACCCAAATCTTAAACTACAAGAAGTGACCCTCTATAGTGATGGTTGATGCCACATAATTTCCTTGCTTCATGATTACATGTTCCATCATATATATCATCGTGCACATACTGTCATTCACATGACGTATATACAAGGGGGGGGACCTCCTAAGGAGGGAAAAAGTGCCCCGATGGTCCTAGAATGTTCACACACATCACATCACTACCTAAATATATCAACATTACCAAGATGGCACATTTCTTTCCTATGGAAAAGATGGATACTTCCTTGAATGTTGCAAGATTATATGTTAAAGATTTTTTTTGACTTTATGAAATGCCTAAAAGCATAATTTCTAAAAGAGACTCTAGGTTCACATCAAAATTTTGGAAAGAAATATTTGAATCATTTGGCACAAAAATTTGTATGAGTAGAGCTTTCCATCCACAAATTGTACTTGAAGATATGTTGCATATGTATGTGAATGAAAAGTATGATAATTGGAGTGAATATCTACCCTTAGTTGAGTTTGCATACAATAGTGCATGGCATGCATCTATAAAAATGACTCTGTTTGAGGCTATGTATGGTTATAATTGTTTGAGTCCACCTTCATTTTTTGGTTTTCCAAATAAAGTAGAAGAATCTAAAGGAAGTCTTGAATAGATGGATGAAGAACTTGGAAAAAAATAAGCAGGTTTTGCATGCAACATGGGGGGAGCCAAATTTTGCTAAATTTGAAGATTCACACACTTCTTTGAGGGATGGTCAACTCTATTTTAAGAAAGATTTGCTGCATCATATATGAGGAGGCTAAAAATCAAAGAATTACCTTGTGATTGAGAGTGACAGTGAGAGTAAGAATGAGAGTGCAAGTGCAAAAGATATTGTGATAGCTCAAGGCTGGTCGGGAAATCGAGGCTTCCTCAAGAAGATATTTTCCAAGGTATTTTATGATTGATTCAAATCTATAATACTAGAACTTCTCTTTCTATGATTCATATCTTCTCTACTCTTTTGCATTAGATTTTCTATTATCTTGTGCAATTTTTTGTTTTTCTTCTATTCTTGAGTGATCACAAGCTTCTTATTGGGGATAGATTATGATTGAGGAAGAGCTACAATGTTTTATATGTATGTGTATATGTGTGTATTCATGCACGTATGTATGTATTTATGTGTATGCATATGTATATTTGTATGTACTAGATATATATATATATATATATATATATATATATATATATATATATATATATATATGTATATTTGTATGTACTATATATATATATATATATATATATATATATATATATATACACACACACACACACATACACACACCCACATACACACACACAAACACACACACACATACACACACACACACACACACACACACACACACACACATATATATATATATATATATATATATATATATATATATATATATATATATATATATATATATATACACATATATATATATATATATATATATATATATATATATATATATATATATATATATATATATATATATATATATATATATATATATATAGAGAGAGAGAGAGAGAGAGAGAGAGAGAGAGAGAGAGAGAGAGAGAGAGAGAGAGAGAGAGAGAGAGAGAGAGAGAGAGAGAGAGAGAGAGAGAGAGAGAGAGAGAGAGAGAGAGAGAGAGAGAGAGAGAGAGAGAGAGAGAGAGAGAGAGAGAGAGAGAGAGAGAGAGAGAGAGAGAGAGAGAGAGAGAGAGAGAGAGAGAGAGAGAGAGAGAGAGAGAGAGAGAGAGAGAGAGAGAGAGAGAGAGAGAGAGAGAGAGAGAGAGAGAGAGAGAGAGATGCACACACATGTGTGTATAGTTTTATATAGAGGTATGTGTGTATCTACTATATGCATATATTTCTTAATTTTATGCATACAGAGTGTTTTTTGGCGAAGCTCATCCTCAAAATCAGCAATGCCCTCTCTCTCTTCCTTGGATGGAAAGGAATCCATCTTCTCATGCTCTTATTTTTACATTTTGCAGTCTTCCCCAAGGGCTCAAATTTGACACACTCTTGTGGAAAGGTTTGAACAAAATGAAACCCTTTTGTTCCATGAGTGACATTTGGAAGTGGACTATGGGCACGAGGCAATAAGATGCTATTTGGTTCCTTATATTGGGTATCGCAAGAGTGGAAAACTAGAAAGTCTAGAGATCCAAGATACTTTGGAACAAATGTTTTTGCATGTTCAAGCACCTCTAGAACCAAGGTAGAAGACAATCAATCAGGTTTAATAACATTGACTTGAATCACAAAGTCCTCTTTAAAATTTGGTGCCTTTTAAGATGCAAAATTGATTCTTGGGATGAATCATAGAAACACCTTATGCTTGGTCATGATCCCCATCACCTAAAGGGCTTGAAGTGACACAATGGAAACAAAATGGAGGACATTCCAAGAAATAGAAGAAATCTAGACTTGCATCGCTCTTTTAATAAGAAGTTCTGTCTGAGTTGGACTTTTATTCGATGGGACTGAAAGTTCAAGGACCTCTGACACCTGCATATTGAGAACAAAAATTTAGTCCTCATGTGAAAGATTCTACACTAGGTGATGTGGACCAATGTTCAAGCTACCAAAACTTGCAATGCTCCCCCGTTGAAGCAAGAAATACTATAGCATCATGAAAGACTTAGAACACTTTTAATTTTCCTATTCGAGAAGTATCGTGACCTGCAAACACCTTAGCATACTCCTACTATTGGTTCATCAAGTCAACAAGAAGCCAAATTTCCTTGGTGAAGCAATCAGATGCTCTTTTAGTCTATGGAACAGTGTTAGGAGTGTTGGTGCAATTCACAAGCCTACACATTTGGCTTGTAGTTCATACACATATGAAGATGCATAGGAATCAATGCTAGTGGATAATTACCACTTTATCCTTTTGTAAAAGTCATATTTGACTTGGAATCTTTGTGAATACCTACCAAAGTGAAATCGTGGAAAACTTAGCTTTGATTGATGGAATATCTCCTATAATGGAGGATCACTTTTTAGAGAGAGCCAAAATTTGAATTCAAATTCAAATTGAATGTAAACACTTATATAAACCTCTAGGAAAAAGTCGCGGGTAAGACTCATCAATCTCGAGCTCCTCATTCTCATTTTCTAAGTGTGTGTGAGGCCTACACTCTATCCCACACCTATCTACACCATTAGGCAATGATCTTCATGCCTATGGTATTGTACAACATTGTTCATTAATACATATATCTACATTGTCTATTTCTGAGATCTCTGTCATAGTCCCTAAAAGTCTGTCAACTTGTGGAGATCATATCACACCAATTCTCCACCAAATTCAAAGATCTATAGCTTTTTGGAACCAGCTCAAAGTTTTCTACATCCTATAAAAGTTTGAAGGATTTCTATTCAGCCATTTCAGAGAAAAGTTTGTTGAAGTGATCACTGGTCGAAGTCTGCAATAGTCCTAAAATATTGGGGGTAAAGGTTTACTTGCCAAATTGATTTCTCTAAGCATAGTTAATCTTTTTAAGTCATTCTACTTGGAATAGTTAGCTTGCTAAGCTAATTAGATACCTCTAAAAGGAATTTTCCAATTCCTACTGTGTTGGTCATACTAAGCAAAAGATACAGCAGGTGTCTAGCCAAGAATAGAAGGTTTTCTTGAAGATTTGAAGTTCAAAGTTTTCAGTTTTGATTCAACCTTTTCATACATCATTTCCAAAGTACATAGGCCATTTTATGGTGTCATTGGAAAGCTAAGAAGGTCCAATTATCAACTCTGAGGCATCAAAGGGCTGCTACAAAGCAGAATTTGGTAGTGCTTACTCATTCTCTTGGAGTGTCCATCCATCATTCCCAACAGTGGTATCAGAGCAAAGTTAAGGTAAAATGGGAGATGGTTTTCCTTCATTTATTGGTAAGTTCGACAGGAACAACTATCAAGCATGGTCTCTAAGGATGAAGACATACCTACAAGGAAGGAGTCTTTAAGGATACATCTCAGGAGATGAGGAATTGCCCTCATTCAAAACCAGAGGACTACCAACAAAGGAAGAACATGAAAAGCTCAACACATTGTGTGCCAAGGATGCATTAGCAAGGTCTTACTTACTCAACTCCATCTCTGATTTTCTTTTTCCACATATTAGAAACTGTAAGACATCCCAAAAGACTTGGGAAACCTTGTCATCCTATTTTTCTTCCAACACAAGGGCCAAAAAAAACCAATTGTGGATTGAATTTACCACACTAAGGAAGCAACCTAAGCAGGCTATTTCAGATTTTGTAACCAAGATTAAAGATGTAGCAGATCAGTTAGCAAGCATAGGAGAAGAGATTGAAGAAGAGCAGATAGTAAGGCAAGTTATCAATGGGATCAAAGCTGATGACAAATGGGAAAGTTTCACCACTGCCATGGACCTATACATGGACATGCAAATTCCAGATCTTACAACTCTCATGGGGCAATTGTTCACTCATGAAGCGAAGCTCAACAAGAATGGAGACATATCCAAAGGTAATAGCTCTTCTTCCCTATACACTGATAAAAGTAAGTCTAAAGTTAAAGGCAAGAACAAGAAGATAGAAGATGAAGGCACTACCTCCCAAGCCAACTATGCAGGGAGAGGTAGATCATCAAGAGGAAGGGGCAGAGGAGGTAAGCAAGGTAGGGGGAGATACTATAACTCCTCACCATGCAACATGTGTTGTTTATCAAATCATACTACGCATGAGTGTTTCACGAACTACAAGAATCAGAGAGGAAGAGGATATCAAAGAGGTGGATACTCACAGTCAAGAGGCAGATTCAACTACATGTGTGCAAATTAAATAAAGCTCTTTATAGATTGAAGCAGGCACCTAGGGCATGTAACCACAGGTTGACCACATATCTTCAAGACCAAGGTTTTGTCATGAGCAAGGCAAACACTTCTCTATTCATTAAGAGAAGTAATTTAGAGGTAATATACCTATGTGTATATGTTGATGATATCATACTTACAGGTAAGGATGTCAATGGAATCAGACAAATCAAGAACGAGATGATGAAGGAGTTCAAGATCAATGATCTTGGTCTACTAAAGTATTTTCTTGGACTTGAGTTAGTCTATACTAACTCTGGAATCTATATTACTCAGAAAAAATACATACAGGATATGTTGAAGAAGTTTCATTTGCAGGATGCCAAAGTTGCAAATACTCCAATGGAGGTAAACCTAAAACTAAGTGCCCATGAAGGCGATGAAATTGATGATATTATAGGTTATCAAAGCATAGTGGGAAGCTTGAACTATGCTACCTTAACAAGGATAGATATTGCATATGGAGTTAGTGTGTTAAGTCAGTTTATGCACAAGCCAAGGGTACCTTATCTAGAAGGTGCTAAAAGAATTCTAAAGTATCTCAAAGGCACTCAACATCATGGTTTGTATTTTCCTTACACTTTAGATTGGATATCAAGATTTATTTAGATGCAGATTGGGCAGGATGCAAGGATGATAGGAGAAGCACTTCAGGATACATTTCATTTGCAGGTGATAAACCAATATCATGGTCTTCAAGGAAGCAACCTACTGTTGCTTTATCTTCTACAGAGGCAGAGTATAGAGGATTGGAAAATGCCACTCAAGAAGCCATATGGATCAAGTTATTGTATACAGAATTGGGTTTGTATACTACCTCACCATTGATCTTTGGAGACAATACAAGCTCACTTCACCTTGCAGCTAATCCTATTTATCATGCCAAGACCAAGCATATAGAGGTCCATTAACATTATGTGAGAGAAAAGCTATTAAGCAAGGATATTCAACTAACATATGTATCAACCAACATGCAGTGTGCAGATTTGTTAACTAAAGCATTGGATGGAACCAAACTTTGCAGGTTCAAATCAATGATTGGATTGCAGGATATACATGAAGATTGAAGATGAAGACCAAGCCAAAATGTTTGGCGTGAGGGGGAGTTGTTGGTGCAATTCACAAGCCTACACATTTGGCTTTTAGTTCATACACATATGAAGATGCATAGGAATCAATGCTAGTGGATAATTACCACTTTATCCTTTTGTAAAAGTCATATTTGCCTTGGAATCTTTGTGAACACCTACCAAAGTGAACTCGTGGAAAAGTTAGCTTTGATTGATGGAATATCTCCTATAATGGAGGATCACCTTTTAGAGAGAGCCAAAATTTGAATTCAAATTCAAATTGAATGTAAACACTTATATAAACTCCTAGGAAAAAGTCGTGGGTAAGACTCATCAATCCCGAGCTCCTCATTCTCATTTTTTGAGTGTGTGTGAGGCCTACACTCTAGCCCACACCTATCTACACAATTAGGAAATGATCTTCATGCCTATGGTATTTACAACATTGTTCATTAATACATATATCTACATTGTCTATTTCTGAGATCTCTGTCATAGTCCCTGAAAGTCTGTCAACTTGTGGAGATCATATCTCACTCATTTCTCCACCAAATTCAAAGATATATAGCTTGTTGGAACCAGCTTAAAGTTTTCTACATGCTGGCAGAGTTTGAAGGATTTATACTCAGCCATGTCAGAGAAAAGTTCATCGAAGTGATCACTGGTCGAAGTCTGCAACAATCCTAAAATATCGGGGGTAAAGGATTACTTGCTAACTTGATTTCTCTGAGCATAGTTAATCTTTTTAAGTCATTCCACTTGGAATAGTTATCTTGCTAAGCTAATTAGATACCCCTAAAAGGAAGGTTTCCAATTCCTACTGTGCTGGTCATACTGAGCAAAAGATACAGCAGGTGTCTAGCCAAGAATAGAAGGTTTTCTTGAAGATTTGAAGTTCAAAGTTGTCTGTTTTGATTCAACCTTTTCATACATCATTTCCAAAGTACATAGGCCATTTTATGGTGTCATTGGAAAGCTAAGAAGGTCCACTTATCAACTCTGAAGCATCAAAGGGCTGGTACAAAGCAGGATTTGGCAGTACCTACTCATTCTCTTGGAGTGTCCATCCATCATTCCCAACAAGGAGCGATGCACTCTAGAAAATCTAGAAGGAAAGATATGTGGCCAAATTCTATAAGCCTCCTAGAGCGTGATCTATAGGGAAATCCCTTATTTGTTTAAGTAGACATATTCATGACTATAAGACCCCCCCTCCCTTTAGGCACCACAAAGTGTTCATCCTATAGAAAAAGGGCTAAAAAACAAATGAATCCCTCATGAAGGGAACAAAAAGGTTATAAACCTTCTTCATTACTCTCTCTAACATTGTTAGGTCTTTTTCGTGTTTAATTTAAAGCATTTTTACCAAAGAAAAAAACCAAAGATTAGGCAAATCGCAATAGATTATTTCTCATATATAATGATATTAACTTTATGTAACGACAATTATGAGAATGAGATATATCCAATTTTCCATAAAGTTCAAAAAATACAAAAATATCACAACTATATCCAAATTGAAGCTTAGCATGGATGCAATGCAATAAGAAATATTCTTGAAGAATTGCTTGGTATACCTCCACCTAGGCCGATTGACCATGCCATAGACCTATACCTAGGGAGGGAAGCCATATTCTAGAGCGCCCTATAGATTTAACATAGATAAATTGAAGGATCTTAAGGCTCAATCAGATAATTTAAAAAAAAAAATCTTGATAAGATCGAGTGTTTCACGTTAGAAAGCACCTATTTATTTCAGAAGAAGAAATGACTTGTATAGATTATGCATTGACCAAAAGATATACCCAAAAGGTCATTGAAACAAAAAGTCATTGAAAAATTATATTTTGAAAATACTAAAAATTGGAAGGCCTTTTGTGGTTGCACATGATGCAAGTGGTAGTCAGATAGGATGTGTTCTTTCACAAGATGGTAGTTTGGTTGCAAATGAATCCAAAAGAAAACATGAACTAAATTATCCTACTCATGATCTGCAAATTCTTGATATTATACATGCACTTAAGCATTGGAGACGTCTACTATTAGGGATTAAGTTTGAATTGAAAACAAATCATCATAGTCTAAAATGCATTTTCACACAACCATTGCTTAACAATAAGCAAAAGTGTTAGATTGAAGTATTAAACGAGAATGAGTTTGACATTAATTTTTTGGCTCGTAAGGAAATAAGGCTGCTGATGCATTGAGTCAAAAACCTTTATGTTATCTACTTTCTATAACAAATTTTGATTTAATCAATCAAATCCCAGAAGAACTAAAACAAGAATCTTTTTAGGTGCATATCTTCAATTTTTGCATCCAAATAGGGGATTGATATATCAAAACGAATTTCATTTGTAGAATGGATCTTTGTATTGCAACAATCGATTATGCATTTGTTTTGAGTATCCATTGAAAGTTCAGAAAGTACATGATTTTCATGAAGCACCTTTTTCTACACATCCACGTTATTCAAGGACCTATGCTAAAATGACATATTTTTAATTATTACCATGTATGAAGTGGGATATTAGAAAATATACTAGTGAATGTGGAAAGTGCCAACCGGTGAAATTCGAGTTTAAGAGAATGCTTGGAATGCTACAACTTTTGGATGTTCCAAATTAGAACTTTGGGTACCTCTATGGACTTCATCACTAAACTACCTACCATCAAAAGTAAACATGATACATATTTGTGGTGGTCAACCTACTTACCAAGATGGCACATTTCTTTCCTATGAAAAAGACAATATTGCCTTGAAATTTGCAAGAATATTTGTAAAAGAAATTTTTTCAACTACATGGAATGCTTAAAAACATAATTTTTGATAGAGACTCTAGGTCCACATCAAATGTCTCAAAAGCAACATTTGAATTGACCAGCACTCAACGTTATATGAGTAAAACTTTCCATCCACAAACTGATGGGAAAATCAAGAGGGTTAATTGGATACTTGAAGATATGTTGTGTATGTATGCTAATGAAAAGCAAGATAATTGGAGTGAATATCATCCCTTAATCGAGTTTGTATACAATAGTGCATGGCATGCATCTATAAAAATGAATCCTTTTGTGGCTATGTATGGGTATAATTGTTTGACTCTACCTTCTTTTTTTAGTTTTCCAAATAAAGTAGAAGTATCTAAAGAAATGCTTGAGAAGATGGATGAATAACTTGGAAAAAATAAGCAACACATTAAAGAAACTCTGAAAGGTAAAAGAAATTCAATGATTTAAGAAGAAGAACACTTGATTATCAAACATATGACATGGTTTTTGTGAAAGTCAATCCTCACTAATCTAGCTTGTTGCTCGGGAAGGATCATAGACTTTCTCCACAATACAGAGGTCCTTTCAAAGTTTTGAAGAAGATTAGATATTTATTGAAATTACCTAAACATTTAAATGTGCATCCTATGTTTCACATAAGCTTACTTAAAAGAAATGTACCTAATATTTCTCATGTTTTCTAGGAAAAATATAAGCTAAAAGAGGAGGGCTCTCTTGGACTTTGACATGAGATAGTATTAGACAAGAGGGAAAAATGACTTAGAAATAGATCTATAGTAGAGATTTTGGTAAAATATCACACATATCCAGTTGATAGTAAACTAAGATGATTCTTTGGTGCATTATCCTTCTTTCCAACTCTAAGGACAAAGTTAAAAAACGGGGGAAATAATTGTAATAGGTCTTTTGATAGTGAAATAATTCATTTTGTATTTTTCATTATATATTGTGGAGATAATGATTAAGTAGGCCATTTTATGCATATAGGCAAAAATTTGGGATTACAAGTTTTATATTCTCTCTGTAAACCTTATTCTTCATCATGTTTTTTGGTGGAAAATTGAACATGAAGATGTAAGAATTAAGAGAAATACTGTATAAAAGAAAGGTAGAGGATGCATAGCAGAATAATAGTGTCTGTGTGAAAATTTCTTGAATCATGTTTTAAGTTCTTCTTTTAAGGTTCTACATTTAGTTTACTATAAGATAATGCCTTGATTTTACTCTCTCTCTCTCTCTCTAGAATTTCTAAACTTGTAGGACTCAAAAGTGGTATTTGGAGGTTGATTTGGACCTAGGGCATCTCGAATACTATTGTGTATATCAAAGAGCTGAACATTTTTGCCTCTCATAATTTGAAGTTCATTCCTCACTATTTTTGAGTTACAAGGCTTGGAAAAGTGTCATTTTTTATACTTAAAAAAAAAGAGAGCTTTGCTATTTCTATTCGGATTCATCATTTTGTTGTATACATGTTGTCATGCATACTTACTGAATGTCTTTAGATATATCTATTTGTTGCTTTTCTTATATTCTTGGACAAGTACTGCTAAAGAAAGCACTTGACTACTACAAACATATACTTTTGTGAAAGTTTTGCATGCAATATGGAGAGAGCTGAATTTTTCTATATTTGGTGGATCACGTGTGTCGTTGAGGATGAAAAACTCTGCTTTGAAGGAGATTTACAAGAGGCTAAAAGTCAGAGAATTACCTTGTGATTGAGAGCAAGAGTGTGAGAGTCTAATTGAGAGTGCGACTTTGAATGAGATTTTGATAGCTTGAGGATATTCGGGAGGTCGAGGCTTCTTCAAGAAGCTATTTTGCAAAGCTATTGTATCAACTGATTCAAATGTGTAATAACAAAACTTCTCTTTCTCTAAGTCATACCTCATCTATTCTTCTATGCCAGATTTTCGCTTATCTTTTGCAATTTCTGTTTTTTCTCTCTTCAACTATGCTTGAGTGATCATAAAAATTTTGATTGAGGAAGCACTATAGATGCAGACCACTATTTAAGCTAGTAAAACTAGCAATGCTCCCCCATTAAGCAAGATCAGATGCTATAGTAGTAGGCAAGGCTTAAGCTTAGACTACTTTTACTTTTCCTATATGAGAAGCATCCTGACTTGACAACACGTTAGCAAGCTCCTATTATTGGTTCATCAAGTCAACAAGAAGCCATCTTTCCTTGGTGAAGTAATAAGATGCTCTTTCACTCTATGGAACACTCTTAGGAGTGAAGCACTCTAGAAAATCTAGAAGAAAATATATGTGGCTAACTTCTGTAAGGCACCAGAAAGTGTTGAGCCTAGAAAACAACAAGCTAAAAAAGAAATGAATCGATCATGAAGGTAAAAAAAAGATTATAAACGTTCTTTGTAACTCTCTCTAACATTGTAACATTGTTGTGTCTTTTCTTTTTTTAATTTAAAGCACTTTTGCCAAATAAAAAAAGAAATGCTTTAGGATAAGAAAAGAAGAACCTTTATATAGAAGTATTTTCTTTCAATAGTGTAGTTCGAACTCCCGAGAGCCTATGATGAAAATCTCAATAGTTTCTTCCTCAGATTTAAGGATATTAACTTTATGTAACGGCAATCATGAGCAATCAAATATCTGCAATTTTCCATAAAGATCCGAAAATACTAAACTATCACAGCATGGACGCAATGCAATCAGAGAGCCAAGTTGAACTCTATAAACTCTAGCAAGCCGCTACATATTCTACAATGGGACGTTTCAGTCGTTAACATATATATATTCAGAAAAGAAAACTCTAATTAAACGAGACATCAGTGACGGTTATATGCGAGAGATTTTCAATTGTTAAATGAGTAGTAAAAAAATTTACTCTAAGGAAAAGCAAAAGCTGCTTTATGGATCCTGGGAAAAGCATGCGAGATCATCTCCGTCCTTTAAAGTAGGAAGAAAAAAAAAAACTGGCAACAAAACGCAAAAGCTGCTTTATGGCTTGCGACAGCATCAACTATATATTCCAGAGTCACGGCTTTCGGCTATCTTAGACCGGCTCATTGAGTCCATGGTAACTTGTTCTCCTCTGTTCGGAACGAAGTAAGTAGGTGCCCTCTTCAGCATCGCAAACAGAAGCGGAAGCAGCTGCGACGTCAAGAACTAGCAGTGCGATGGGCTCGACTTGCAGCACATCAGAAACACGTAGCTCAAGAAGTAGCGGTGCGATGGGCTCGACTTGCATCACAGCAGAAACAGCTGCTGGCAGTTCTAGGCGTCTCTTTGATAAACAAAGTCCGGGGTCTGTAGTACTCTCGATCATCTCGATCGCACATGTCGTCGTCCTCCTCATCTTCAGTCTTGCCGTACATAGGAAGACGCTTCACGTCCATGTATACGGGATCGCCTTGCCCTTCTTCATCGTCAACTGCTTCAGGAAGTCCGAAATCAAGGTCTGATGTTGTTCACATAGAAACTGAAGGTCGATCTGCTGTCGGATGTAGGAGGCACTTTGATAAACAAAGTCCTGGTGTCCCCAGACTCTTCGTTATCGCGGTCGTACAACTCGTCGCCTTCTTTATCTTCAAACTTGCCCTACATAGGAAGACACTTCACGTCCAGAGTAGATGATCGCCAGGCCCTTGTTCATTGTCAGCTACTTCACAAAAGCAGAAATCAAGGTTAAATGTTGTCGAGGTAGAAACTGAAGGTCGATCTGCTCCACTAGAAGCATCCAGGACACCTTCTCCTCTACTGGGCAAGAAGCCTGTACTTCCTTCAGCGAAAACCTTACTACCTGGAAGCAAGAAATCTGATGAAATCAAATCAGTGTGCTCATCCGTAGGTTCGCAGAAGATCAAGCAGTCTCTTCCGAGAATCATCTCCATTGGAACGGACATTCGCCACCCGCATCAACCTCATCCTAGTTTGCAAATCTGCCGATCTTATAATATTGTAATATGATAGTTTCCCTTATACTTCAACGAGAATTTGAGAAATTTCATTTTTCCGGTTGTAATGAAGGAGCGCGCTCTTCTTTATTTTTCTTCAATAGTCTAAGATAAATTCAAGTTCTGATACCAACTAATGTGATTGCTTCTTCTATCCCTAAATTAGATCTTCTACTCTAAAAGGAGTTACTTACTTTGGATGAAAGTAAGGAGTTATGATGGAAACCACACTTAGTGACTCTATTTTGTGTGAAGGACTTATGAGGGATTTTGTTTAGACTTGTCTCAAGTCTCATAGTATTTGATTTGATGATTATTATACAATTGATTTTTATTTTCTTTGGCTGCTATTAGAGGAATAATGGATTTACGCATCATACAGAGTTTTCTTCCTAGAAAAAGCAAATGTAGCTCGGATTATACCGTGAGTTATAGTGCGTTTCACAAGTCAAGTACAAGCCTCTTATATGATCTATACTATTTTAACTAATCCAAGTTATAGTGGGTCTCACAAGGCTCTTATTTAGTACTATTTAAAATAGTATTTTATACCTTGGATACGAAGAGTTCATTTTTGAGTTTTAATACATGTTCACCAGCGTTATGTTTCAAGAAAAACAAAATCAAAACAATGAGAAATTTCATGATTTTAATAATCAAAGTATCTCCCTTAAGTTTTCTCTTTCTCCGCATTGGAAATAAAATCATAGCTATATGATCTATACTATTCTAACTAATTTGGGTAGTTCAAAATGCTTTTTCTAGATGTTCGAGTTAGATGTCGGTGGAAGCACGCGAACAAAACAAAGAAGAAGAAGAAGCTTGGAGCACAACACACAATATTGAATGTATTACCACTAGAATGTACAAAAATAAGAAGCCCATTAAGGACAATAGGTGTATATACAAGCCGGGGGAAAAAAACCTCCTAAAGAGGGAAAAAAGTGCCCCAATGGTCCTAGAGTGTTCACACACATCACTACCTAAATATATCAACAAATCCCCCTCGGGAGTGATGTGGTGAACAAGGAGCTGGCACTCATGTATAAGGAAGCACCAAGCTATGTGGAATCAATCCACAAAAGGAAGTAAGCCCAAAGCTTTGCGAAAAACTTCAAACTTCTCCTTAGGCAGAGCCTTCATGAAAAGGTCTGCAATGTTCTCCTGCATGGGCACATATGCCAAGCTAATCTCCCCAGCAGAGAACCTCTCCCTGACATAATGATAATGCACCTCAATGTGCTTAGTGTGAGCATGGAACAGAGGGTTCCTCACAATTGCCAATGCACTCTGGCTGTTAGTGAAGATGGTGGTGGCAGAAGACTAACCAACTCCCAAATCAACCATAAGGTGTCTGAGACACACACACACTCAAAAGTCATTGTGAAAGCTGCCCTATACTCAGCCTCACAACTGGAAGTGGCCTTAGTAGGCTGCTTCTTGCTCAACCAAGATATACATGAGCTACCAAGCATGAAGCAAAAACCATTGGTGGATACACGAGTGTCATTGCAAGCAGCCTTATCACTATCAGAAAAAGCATGCAAATCTGGTGGTAGTGATCTCCCCTTGGGATAAAACAATCCAAGTAGCCGAGTACCACTCAAGTAGCGAAAGATGCACTTAATCGCCTACCAATGCTTGAAACCCAGGCAATGCATAAACTTGCTCATCTGTGAGACAGCAAACTGAATATAAGGCCGAGTAATGCATAAGTAAATCAAGCATCCAAAAACCTACTGATAGAGAACAACATCAAATGCATCTCCAACATCATGAAGACTCAATCATAAACCTATCTTCATAGGAGTGGCAATAGGCTTACAGTCTTCAAGGCCAAAACGCTGCAATAATGTGTCAATATATTTTGTTTGACACAAAGCCATTCCACCATCAAGTTGTCTAAACTGAATGCCCAAATACTGATGCGAACACCCCAAATCAGACATCTCAAATGAGGCATGCAAATCAGCCTTGAAATCAGTAATATGCATGTCATGAGGACCAGTGAGCAGCATGTCATCAACATATACCACAATGATCAGAAGCATATCATTAGCACGCTTAACATATAAGGTGCTTTCAGTTGGACTGTTCGTAAAACCATGTGCAATCAAATAGGCATGTATCTTTTCATACCTAGCATGTGGTGCTTGCTTTAAACCATATAATGCCTTATTTAAGCTGCACACCTGGTTTTCATGCCCTTTGTGCACAAAGCCACGGGGCTGAAAAACATAAACTTCTTCATGCAAGTCACCATTCAGAAATGCTATTTTAATGTCCAACTGATCTACATTCCAACCATGATGAGCTGTAAGTGCACAGATGCTATGAACAGTAGTCATTCGGCAAGTAGGAGCAAAGGTTTCATCAAAATCAATGCCTTTTTCCTGCACATAACCCTTTGCAACAAGCCTAGCCTTATACCTGTCAACTATTCCATCATGTTTATGCTTCAGGTTTTATACCCACTTTGTGCCAATGGACTTCTTGCCAGGAGGCAAGTCACATAAAGACCAGATACCATTCTTCATTATAGCATCATATTCAGATTGGATAGCAGCCATCCAATTTTCTGAATTTCATGCTTCTTCAAATGAAACAGGCTCTTTCGCATCACAGAGACTAGACATAGCCATAGCATATCAATGTGATGCAAAAGAGGCACTATGAGAGCCTGGCTGAGTACGATATGATAGAGATGCATCTAATTTGTTGTCATGCAAAGTTTGCACCAGCCATTTTGGCATAGTTTTTGCCTCCTCAATATCAGCTTTCTCATCAACAAGTGCATCATGTAAATCTGCATCAGAAATGGGATGATTTGCATCAGCACATGGAACCTGCAAAGGCTGAGAAGTTACCTCATTAGGACTAGAACTAGACTGTCCACCTGTATAAAACAGTAGCAAAGTATCATACATGCCTTTGGAGCTAACAGATGTCTCCTTAGTACATGAAAGCAATGGCTGAATAACATCTTCCACAAAAACAACATCATGGCTAACCAGGATTTGTTTAGTCTGTGGATGATACAAACGATAGCCTTTACTTTTAGAACTCTACCCAACAAAAATACATTTTACTGCTTTATCATCCATTTTTTTGTGATGTTGTTCAGGCACTAATGCATATGCTAGATAACCAAAAACACGCAGATGAGCAACAGATGGCTTGCAAACATGCCAAGCCTCATATGGAGTGATAGGATGCAGCGCTTTAGTGGGACACTTGTTAAGTACATATGCTGCACACATGACAACCTCAAGCCAAAAACTATATGGTAAAGCCTGACTCTTGACCATACACCTCGCCATCTCCATGAGTTACCTGTTCTTTCATTCAACAACTCCATTCTATTGAGGTGTATACTGCACTCTACACTGATGTTTTATCACATGTTCAGCCAGAAATGCATAAAAGCCAGAAGACATATATTCCCCCCCTTGATCATAACGGAGGGTGCCCATTGTACATGTGGACAGATTTTCAGCCCAAACCATAAACTGTTTGAAGCAGATAAACACTTCAAACTTTGCCTTCAATGGATATACCCATGCATGCCTAGAAAAATCATTGATGAAAGTCATGAAGTAAAGATAGTTCCCAAAAGAAGGTGTCTGCATACGACCACAGACATCACTATGTACAAGTTGCAATTTCTAAGTAGCCCAAACTGAACCATCTTTTGGAAAGGAAGAACGCTGCATTTTGCCCAAAATACAGCCTTCAAAAACATGTTTTCCGGGTTCCTCAAGTTTGGGCAAAGAAGACATCATTTCAGATTTCAGCAGGTGTAGCAAACTAGAAAAATTCAGTTGACCAAAGCATGCATGCCAAAGCTTTGCATCTGACATAGCTCGAGAATCAAGTAATGCACATGCCATATCATTTACAGATCTTTCATAGTGTATGAGCTTATACAACCCACGACATAAAATGCCAGAAGCAATAATGACATCGCCATTTGACAGATCATGAATTGTACATCTGTCATCAACAAATTTCACAACCAAGCCAATCTTGGCTAATGCAAAAACTGATAACAAATTTTTCTTGATCCTTGGCACAAACAAAACATCTGACAAAGTGAAAGAACTACCATCAACAGTAGTCAAAATGATCTTACGTACTCCCATAACATGATAAAAGGAGTTGTTGGTGCATGTAACAGTATTCCTTGTAGGGGCAGGCTCAAGTTAAGAGAAGAAACTACACTGCGAGGTAATATGTTTGGTCGCCCCACTATCAAAGTACCGAACATCTGAGACTAATGCAGACATGCACTCCTCATGAGAAGATGGGTCAAAACTGCAAATAATAGTAAACACCCATTCTTCTTCTTGCACAAGATTAGCAGACTCTGTTTTCGGTGTAGAGGCCTCTACAACAATCATTCCGACTTCTTTCTTCTTTTCCTCTTTAGGAACCAGTTTTGGATAGCTCTTGATGACATGGTCATTTGTTTTACAGTATTTGTAAAACAATTTCTGCTTTTCTAATTTATTCTCATCTTTATCTTCCTTCTTCGAATGTGCAGCATTTGCAGATTTATGCTTACTAGTAGAAGAGCTCCAATTACCTTTGCCCTTCTAACTAGCCAAGAAGGCTTGATCTACAACATGCATAATAGACCTATTTTGCCTAGACTGGTCTTCCTGCAACTAAATAGAGATGAACTCCTCAAATGACAAGGCATTTGGATTGCTTTTCATCATCAAATGAAGAGTAGAAGAAAAACTCCGATATGAGTCAAGAAGACCATTCACAATGGTCTGCACAAGTGAGCTATCTGGTATAACTTCATCAGCAAAAATCAATTGTTCTTTCAAATCCTTGATCTTTGTGAGAAAACTGTCCATAGACTCACCTTAATTCATGTGCTCACTCTCCAATTGTTTTTGGAGGTAAGCAACACGAGCCTTGTTCCTAGCCTAGTAAAATGTGGTGAGTGTATCCCAAGCATCCTTAGCTATCTTGTAAGAGAAAATGTGAGGAATAATAGCATGTTTGACAGACAAAGCTATCAATGCATGTGTTTGAGCATCTCTGCCATCCCAACAAATTTTCTCGATAGTAGGTGCAACAAAAACAGTAGCACGAATAGGAATCTGCACAATATCATCATCTTCGATAGATTAGGGAAGCATCACATATGCGACACCATTGCATATGCGAAAGTATGCAAGTGTTTCATATGCAATTATACAAAAGCATTGCATAAGGGATGCTTGAGGCATCACTTAGATGAAGGCATTAATCAGTGTGAATTATCATCCCTTATATGACTATAGAGCATTGCTTGTGTGACAGTAGCCTTTACTCATAACAAAAGAAAGTGCATCACCATTCGATCATCATTCTATGTGCATCAGATTAAAGAGCAAACCAACATTCATATCTATGCTATGCTTACGATCTCTCTCTCTCTTGCTTTCTCTCTCTTTCTTTCTCTCTCTCTCTCTTGTTTTATCTATCTCTCTCTATCTTTTTTTCTTTCTCTGTCTTTATTGTAGGTTATTGAAGAAGTTTACCAATCATAATATATGGCTAATTATTGTAAGTACAATTTTCATTGTTTCTATATCATTTAAATTGTTTTGTTATCATAATTCAACATACTCACACATACACATATACATACACATGCACATGTGCATACACATATACATATGCGTGCACATGCACAAACAAATCTATATGCAGATGCATGCACATACACATGCATGCACATACACATGCATGCACATATGCATAAACATACACATACACACACATACATAGATAAACACATACACGCACATACACATACATGCTTATAAACATACACATACACATAAACATGCACATATACACATATACATGCAAATGCATATGCAAAAAATATCTACATGCACATGCATGCACATTCACATACACGTACACACATACACATACTTATACACGTACACATACACATGTACATACACACATACATACACATACATGCATACTTATACATGTACACAAACACATGCATGCACACACACATGTACATGGACATGCATGCACATACACATGCATGCACATGCACATGCACATGCACATGCATGCACATGCACATGCACATGCATGCACATACGCATGCATGCACATACACATACACACACATACTTATATACACACATACACATGCATGTGTATGTGTGTGCATGTGTATCTGAGTATGCATATATGCATGTGTGTATGTGTGCATGTATAGGCGTGTGTAGATGTATGTGTATGTGTGTGTATGTGTTTGTCTGTGTATCTCTTTGTGTGTGTATGTGTGTGCATATGTGTGTGTATAGGTGTGTATATGCGTGTGTGTGTGTGTGTATGAGCATGCATGTGCATGTGCATGTGCATTTGTGTGCATGCACATGCACATGCAAAAAACTAAGACCCCTCTTTT
>CM035418.1:38289680-38312180 GCA_020310875.1 Ceratopteris richardii
GATAGATAGATAGATAGATAGATAGATAGATAGATAGATAGATAGATAGATAGATAGATAGATAGATAGATAGATAGATAGATATATATATATATATATATATAGATATATATATATAGAGAGAGAGAGAGAGAGATAGATAGACAGACAGACAGATAGTGAGACAAATAGAACCACATATGAACCATGTGGCCACACACCATATCCCAAAAATAATGGCTTAACAGTCGTGGCTCACTCATGTGTCACATGATGTAACGATTCACATGTATGTAACTACTATATTGAATCAGTAATACATACAAAAGTCTCTGCGTGTATCTGTGCGTTATCTGTGGGCCTGTGTAGGACCCTTCTTTTCTACATCCACGAACCACAAAGATATAGGGACTCTACACTTAATCTTTGGTGCTACGATTGGAGTAATGGGCATGCATTTATGAAACAATTTGCCCTGTTGATGTAGGTGCATATATCCAGCATATCCAAAATTGTTAGACCATAGCGTATTCTACTAGAAAAAAGAGGATTTCCACACCATTTATGGCTTGTCTATCATTGATATAGATCCAGGTACTATATCAGAAAAATTAGTTAGTGAGACAAATTGGTTGTCTGTCTTCAAGGTAACTAGACTCAAGGGGAAGATGAAAGTTAAATATGTCAGGCAAGAGTTCTATGACACACTGATGGTGTTACATCAGAAAGTCCTATAGGAGGTACCGACAAACTACGAATTGTCTGTACAATTTGCTAGAGCCTTTGCATTTGGAAACTTTACCACTGCTCAAACATCAAAAAATCAAGCTATGTACCAAGTGGCATTGGACTGTAGCTACAGAAGCTTCTATTGAAAGATCTAGGAAGATGGGTACATTGCAATTGAAGATGCAAAGGTTTTACAACTGTTTGAACGATGATGCTTCACTGCTTTTAGAGCCTTTGGATGTGAACTTGTAGGAACAGAAAGAAGATGTTGAGTTAAATGCTCGACAAGGTACATCAGTTGCTGCCATAAGGCGAGTGGAGGGTACTAAGGTTTTACGTACTTTAGAATTGTTAATTGATAGTGAGCAGAATAAGTTGGATAGGGTCAAGCTTGATTTGGATCAAGCCAAGCTATCAAAGGATTCTAAGTCTAAGGTGACTACAACAGTCATTGAGATGAGAAAAAAGTTATAGGTATCCATAGATGAATTGATATGTGATGTGGGAATGTCTCCTAAGAGGAGGATTCAGTTGGAGATGCAAATTCAGATATATACTGTTAATCTGGAGCTATTAGGGTTGAGTCAGATGTGATAATGACAAGGTGCATGAACTAGAGGTAATATTTAGCTTTATTGACATTGGTTGGAACATTTTTCTAAGGCTCAATACTGATCATTTGGATTGTTACATACATAGGCTGAATATAAGTTGCATGAGAATCAGCTGAAGAGTGCAAATCAACATCTATCCTTTGTAAAGAACATGTGAAGCATGATGGATTCAAATGAATTGTCACAATTATTGCCATTACCTCCCTTGTAAAGAACATGTTAAGCATGATGGATTCAAATGAATTGTCACCATTATTGTCATTACCTCCCCAGAGTTACATCAGCCCTCTTACTCAGTGTTTCATCCATGTGCATATCATGTGGTTTGAATATTGAGAAGAGGGTGAGTTTTATCGCACCTTATGCCATGCAACCATGCATATCACTATATTTGTTTTGTAGCACATTGCCGTGTGTCAGCTAACTATTTAGGACTTGAATGTGGTGCTGAAATACGAGAACATGTGCGGCAAACAATCTTTGGATTCTTTGATGGTGGATTCAACTTTCACAAAGGTAAGCTTGTCGTGTTGATTAATATTAATAATATTACTTTTTATCCATGGTTGTGGCTTCTTGGTTAGTTGTTTGTAAGTAGATATGACTAATTAAGTTGCTACGTGTTACCTATTATTAAGTAGCTGGTTCTTAGTTACTTGTTACTAAGTATCTATTACTAATTAGATTATTACTAGTTACTGAGTTGCTGATTGTCGATAACTTGATAGCATCTATTACTAATTAGCTTGTTACTAGTTAGCTTTTACTAGGTTACTAAGTTATTACTAATTATCTTGTTAACAATTAGCTATTACTAAGTAGCTGGTTCCTAGTTAGCCGTTAGTAATTAGCTATTACTATTTAGCTTGTAATTAGTTAGTTATTACTAAGTAGCTAGTCCTTGATTAGTTGTTTGTAATTAGCTATTACTAATTATCTTGTTACCAGTTAGCTATTACAAAGTGGCTGGTTCTTAGTTAGTTGTTAGTAATCAGCTATTACTACTAAGCTAGTTACTAATTAGATATTACTAATAAGCTAGTTACTAATTAGCTATTATTAAGTATATGGTTATGGTTAGTTGTTTGTAACTAATTAGCGTGTTACTAGTTAGCTATTACTAATATGCTAACTCTGGGTTACTTGTTAATAATTAGCTATTAATAATTAAAGTGTTACCAATTAGCTATTACTAAGTAGTTGGTCGTTAGTTAGCTGTTAGAAATGGTTATTAATATATTAGTTTGTTACCAATTAGCTATTAATAATTAGCTATTATTAAGTAGCTATTACTAAGTAACTATTACTACGTAGCTATTACTAAGTAGCTATTACTAAGTGTAGCTATAACTAAGTAGCTAGTTCTTCATAGCTATTACTAAGTAGCTATTACTAAGTAGCTAGTTCTTACTTAGCTTATTAGTAAGTTATTATTAATTAGCTTGTTACTAATCACCTATTACTAATTAGCTATTACGAATTAATATTTATTTTGTTAGTAATCAGCTATTAATAAGTAGCTATTACTAATTAGGTATTATGAATTAGCTATTATTGATTAGCTATTATTGATTAGTTATTACTAATTAGCTATTACTGATTAGCTTATTACTAATTAGCTATTATTGATTAGCTATTATTGATTAGCTATTATTGATTAGCTATTATTGATTAGCTATTACGAATTAGCTATTACAAATTAGCTATTACGAATTAGCTGTTACGAATTAGTTATTACCAATAAGTTGTTACTAATTAGCTATTATAAACTAGCTATTACTAATTAGCTATTACTAATTAGGTATTATTAATTTGCTATTACGAATTAGCCTTTACTAATTAGCTTGTTACTAAGTAGCTATTACCAAGTAACTAATTCTTGGTAAGTTGTTCATAATCAACTATTACTAATTAGCTTGTTACTAATTAGCTATTACTAAGTAGCTGATTATTCGATAGTTGTTAGTAGTTAGCTATTAGTAATTAGCTTATTACTGATTCACGATTTATTAATTAGCTATTATTGATTAGATATTATTGATTAGTTGTTATTGATTAGCTATTACTGATTAGCTATTATGAATTAGCTATTACAAATTAGCTATTATGAATAAGCTATTACTAATTAGCTATTACTAATTAGCTATTACTGATTGGCTATTATGAATTAGCTATTACAAAGTAGCTATTACGAATTACCTATTACAAACTAGCTATTACAAACTAGCTATTAATAAGTAGCTATTACTAATTAGCTATTACTAATTAGATATTATTGATCAGCTATTAATAAGTAGCTATTACTAATTAGGTACTATTGATTAGCTATTAATGATTAGCTATTACAAATTAGCTCATACGAATTAGCTATTACTAATTAGCTATGGCAAATTAGCTATTACAAATTAGCTATTACTAATTAGCTATTACTAATTAGCGATTACTAATTAGCGATTATTAATTTGCTATTATGAATTAACCATTACTAATTAGCTTGTTACTAAGTAGCTATTATGAAGTAACTAGTTCTTGGTTAGTTGTTTGTAATTAGCTATTACTAATTAGCTTGTTACTAATTAGCTATTACTAAGTAGTTGATTGATTGATAGTTGTTAGTAGTTAGCTATTACTAATTAGCTTGTTACTAATTCAAGATTACTAAGGATCTAGTTTTTTGTTAGTTGTTTGCAATAAGTCATCCATCAACTATCTCTTTCTTACTCTTTAACCTGCTAGTGGAACACTAATCTAGCTGCTTTCATTATGCTAAGCAGTTGCTCGTACCTCAATAGGAAAAATTACCAACAATGTTGATGCTGCATATGATAGGAAGGTTGGGACAAGTGAGAATGTTGGAGGTACACCATTTGTTGAAAGTAAGACTTATGCCCAATCTTCATTATTGAAAGAGAAAGAAAATATTCCATCCTTCCTCCAAACACCATTTGCAATGGATGCTAGTGTGGATCCTGGTCCAATTGACAACATGCATGATGTGGAGTCCACACGCATTGACTTTCATAGTGGTATAGCCGGAATGATTGAGAATGTTCTTGATCCAGTTAGCAATTGAGATATTCATCTAGCTAGTCACAACTGTGTAGTTGATAATGATCCCATTGTTTGTTCAAACAAAGGTCATCTATAGAATACAACTTTTGATCCTAAACAGAGTCCAAATAGAGATGTTCATCAAACAAATGTTACAAATGAAACCTCCTCGAAGCAAAACTATTGTAACCCAGCCTCAGATTCTAACATGTGTGGATCCCCAACAAAGGCTGTAGGTGTTCATGTACAAGAGGATGCCACTCTAGTGCAGTTTATGGAAAATGCAAAAAGAAATTTGCAAGTACCTGTGAAACGACAGAAGAAGCCAAGCCATTTGCACCCAATTAAAAGGTGGTAGATTACTCGTTTACACTTGAACGGAGGCGCTCTACCTCATATAGAGGATCTTTTGAAAGAATAGTACCAGTGTTCACGCTCTTACATCATTGTCCTTTGTAATGGTTATTATCTGCACGTGAGGTAGCATCCAAATCTATTAGCTATCATCACAGTTTGTGATCAGTCTATTTTGTATTGATGTTATTAAAATATTTTGTTGTCTCTGCCTCGTATTATATACCCTGTACATATTTGATAGCTCAATTGTGTCATTGATTGTAATGATCTAAACAATTCTTCTTTTGGTATTATATGGGAAAAGCGCCATTTGTCCATAACTTAAGCACCAATTTGGAAATAATTTGAAGTCTTAATGCCATCATAAACCTTAGGAACGCATTTGTATGAATTTTATAATCGTTCCTCTCATGATGCCTTTTCACAATGATATTATTTGAATAGTAGTAAATAGTTTCAAAGTGAGGAAATTGATTTCACTATTTAGTTCTATTGTTCACCTTCTTACACCACCTCTTTGTAATGGTTACTATCCACACGTGACATTGTCCAAAGTGATTAGCTCTCATAGGATTTTTGTATTTAGCATATTTTGTAACAATGTTATTGATTGTATTTATCCTATTCTGTACAATTTTTGATAGACTAAGAGTGTCATTGATTGTAAGTTGTAATGATGTTTGGCTTATAGGTCAGATAAAGAACAAAGTTCCATCCACAGCTGCCACAAAAGACAGTCTTAAATCCTCAGTAAGTCAATGTCAGGCTGCAACAGAAGTTGAGCACAAAGATGCCCAAAAAGAAAAAAAACTAAATAAATTATCAGTTTCAACTCAAATTGATCCTATTTCAACTCAAACATGTCCTATTTCAACTCAAACTGATCTTATTGCAACAATAGTTGAGCAAAAAGTATCAGTTTCAACTCAAACTAATCTTGTACTAGTGTTTACACCAAAAGGAAATCAAGAGCCTAAACAAATACTAGGTAAGTCAAAAAAACAAAAGAGGTTGGATCATGTGATAATGGAGCCGGAGTTTATTGAGATAGAAAGGGACCCTCAGAAGATTCACCATGGCCTGACAGAGAAGGAGATAGAGGAACTGAAACTTATTCACAAGGATTTACAACCTAGGCTTTGATTCTGGAAGTTGAAGTATTTATGAATATCCGAAGCAAGTAGGCCTTTCTTGATAGTAATGCTTTTCTTCAATGGTGCCTTGAACATTTCAATGTCTGGATTTGGAGTGCCTATGATCTAGACGAGGTCAACAAATGTATTGATACAATCTTCTCGATGTTCAAGAGGAAATTTATGGATATTTGGGGGAGGAATTAGTGTTTTTGGATTTTTTCAATTCATTTCAAGAAACTGGCTCATTTATGGGACAAGAAGGTGGAGTATGGGCTTGACAATACATTGATAATTGATACTACTGCTTATAGGTTATTTTACAACATTAGAAGATGTTGTCTAACGTTATCAAAGATGACAATCATTGAAAGACTTAACTATCTGTCAGGAGCTCTTTGTGATCAACTTTGGAATAGGTTAATAGCCCCAAATTGTATTGAGTATGCAGATATTATTTCCAGATTAATTCCTCTTGATGAAGAGAGTTTGTCTATATATCATGGAATACATCGATACCATAATCAAGATTACAGACATAATCGAGATTATAGAAATAATCGAGATTACATACAAAAACACTGAGTTATGCCAACTCTAGGGTGGCTATGAATGGTTTTGTTTCTGAAGATCTATCAGACAAGGTTGTCCCCTTGCTCCTCTTCTGTTGGCTATTTCTAGTGATGCTCTGGGATGGTTAGTCAAAGGTAAAATTGAACAAGGAATTATTAGAGGTATTTCTATGCCTAGATGAAAGTTAAAGAGGGTTATAGCTTAAATCCAGTGTTTGCTTCTAATCTCTGGTTTTTATCATAGGACTCATTATGGATTGGATGGGTGAATGCTGAAGAAGCTTCTCTTTTGCCTGTTAAGATGAATAAGTGCAGGAAAAAAGGCTTTACCTCATGGAATAGCCTTATGTCTGGGGCAGGATATTGTGGATCCTTTCTTCATTAATGACATTGCTAATTTATCTCTTGGTTGTAAACAGGTGCTTATGGATCAGAGGGAGCTACTCTTGAAAGCCACGAAGAAATGCAACCACTACAAATATTATGGAGAGCACACATGGAGACCACAAATATTATGAAACATCTGGGTTGGAAGAAATAAAAGATGCTTTGGAGATGATAGTAAGAATCAAATTTACAACTATTGGAAAGAGATGAAGTTTGGTGGGCAGGCCTATCTTTCTAGTATCTTTGATGCTCCTATGCATCAAGCCATGTATTTGAAAATCATATGTAATGTTAGATACCAACATTGGAGAGTCCCTCTCTCTAAGATGTATTCTCCCAAGAGGGCCTACCCCCTGCACAACTGTTTGATATTTCCTAAATTTAATTTAATATCTGTTTTCCATCAAAAAATAAAAAAACTTTTAAGTCTATGGGTGGATTCAGACTATTCTGATGGAACATACATGGCATTTCCTTCCAAAATCATGCTTCCACCCTGTGAGTGAATGAAACCAATGCTATAATGTGGAAACGTGTACTAGAGATTATGGTATGAATTTGCTTCAAGAGTTGCACATGAGTGAAAAACATGGTTCCATTCGATTTGGATCATAAGGAAAGAAATGGACTTCAATGTGAAGTACTCGAAGATACAAGAGAGCACATGGATCTTCATTACCAACTTGTACTTGCCACACAAGAATATAGACAGTGATACAAACTAATTTGAATCAAATACTTTTATTCTGCGCTCATGTTTATGTAATGTATGCCATAACATAAATATCTTCATTTGGTTGTAGTCTTCCACTGTAAATGAGTGACTCCAGCGAATGACTTCAGAGATATATAAGAGAGGCTTTGTATGCAGAATTAATTGGTTGACTTGTAACTTCCGTCGAGCATTGTCGTTGCAGTCTTTGTTAACTTCAAAGCCTTCCTTCATCTTCAAACTTATGCAAGAGCTTAAGCAGCAACATATTGGATCTCTGAGAAATTTGACAGTTGTAGTAACACATGGCCTTAGATATTCTTCATCCGCTGTTAATGTGGTTCCTGCAGCTTCTGTAGCTTAAAATATGGATTGTGCCACAATGCATGATAAAGTTCATAACCCGACTATACATCTTCAGACATTATGCATATGAACCTGCATGTCATAGCTTGAATATAAATTCATATGTATGACTGCCCATATCATATGCACATGTGCACATAGCACTTTCGTATAAGAGTTTGATACATATGCTTCAACAATTAATGCATGTAAAGACATATTGCTGTTCTGAAACTTTGATACATATGCTTCAACGAGTAATGCATGTAAATACAGATCGTTGTTCTGAGACTTTGATACATATGCTTTAACGATTAATGCGTGTAAAGACATATGGTTGTTCTCCGCACAAACACAAACAATGGTCGCATGCAAAACATATAATATTTACGTCATACTGATCAGAACTTGTGGCATATAATATTGTATGATCATATATATGTATAGATCATACTATTAACTCAAAAAGTCAAACACATATCGGCTTCGCAATATTTAGCGCTTATATGAGCTCAGGTTACTTCAGACTGTATGTGTACTAAATAGATCATGCACTCGAGACTTCATTTCAAGAATCACAGATGTAAATATATGCACATACTGACATAAACAGAGATGTACACGACCTGTCAATCTTTCGTATATGATTCTCCTTTATGACATAAGCATATATGAGTATGAACGCATTAGCATAGAACATCTAGTAAGAACTAGTGAATGTGCACACGATATGCATCACTGATTTGAAGTATAATGCTGCTCAATAATCTTCAGCCAATGTAAATAATATATATATATGAATAATGAGAAGTAGTGCTGCCAAGATATGCATACTCATCATCGAATACTGATGAGCTGCAGGTTGCAATACTTGTGCAAATAACAGGAGAAGTATTGACACACAAACTAAGGCACACAGAGAAGAAGATGATGGGGTCGACAAAAATATAGAACATAAATGCATGTTCGCCCCAACTGTTCATTAACATCTGAAGTATATATATAGAGAGGTATGGAAGCAGTGAAATTCACTACTTTGCATTTTCCCAAAAAACGAGGTAGGATTCATCTCCTTGATTGAAGGCAGATCTTAATTTCTCACCGCGCTTCGATTTGTTTGTAGGAATAAAAGGTAGGCATGATGTCCTTGATTTAAGGAGGAGTTTTGCAACTTGCGTATTACGTGAAAAAACTACCTTTTTATTCTTTCTTCATATACTATAGGTCATATGGAGTTTTATATGTAGAAATCTAAGAGTAGAGTCATATGTGAACTATTCGGTGGGATGAATTTGAAGATTGTTTGTACCAACAAGTCCCCTTCAATCTTCAAATTCCACTGAACGTTTTTTGTGTTGCCCTTCTCTCTCTCTCTTTACGTGCACTTCTTCTTTTCTTCTACCCATTGATGTAATTTTGTTATGCCTTGATATCTTTTAAGTTTGATTTGGCTTTCTTGCTTTATTTGTCTTCATGCGTCTTCATGATTGATTCTTCATAAGGTTGATGTAGATATATTCTTCTTAAGAACTGTAGGACCTTCACAATGATGTAGTCCCTAGTTGTCGAAGTAAGGCTTCTCCATGTAAAACCTTTTTGTTGATGTAGTCCCTTTGAAGTAGTAGTTCTCTATGTGATCTTCCTTGAAATCCCTTTTGCTGATGTAGTTCTTGGTTGTTTGAAATGATGGCTCCTCCATGTGTTCTTACTTTTGAAAACCTTGATGTAGTCCTTTCTTCTTTGTGGTTGATGATGCTCCTCTTTATGAATAGCTCTTTTGATGATGTTCCTCCTTGTCGGTAGTATAGATAGATCCTTTGAAATTGCTTTTGATAGTCAAATCTTCTTCAAATGTAGAATAGCTTTTCTACTCATTTTGAAGTGTCTTTGATTTCCATACGTTGATGTCTTCAAACTTTCTTTGTAGTAGACTAGTTTTCCTTCTCTTGTTGATGTCTTTTCTTCATGAGTTGATGTAGTCCATTGCTCCATGTAGTTGGTCTTCACATTGTCCTTTGCTTCAAAAGTAGCTCCAACTTTGGTTGATAATATCTTCTTCCTTTGAATTCTTCATGTTGATGTAGATCCTTTCTTCTTGAATATCTCCCCTTCAATTTGAGAACCCTTATATGCAATCTTTGAAGGATATAATCTTTTACATAGTACTCCAAATAAAGAAGTACAAGAGCTTAATAGATAAACTCATGATGATGGTGAATTTGACCAAGGTACATGATGAAGTTTCAAAACAAGTTACAAAGCAACAAAAGGCTTTATCTATGGCTTTTGCCATCTATGTATAACAACTTAACTTTGTTCTATTGCAAAGTTCAGAGGTTGTGGTTTTTCACACTCATCTTGGAGCGAGCAAAGCTCTAGCTCTAGAGTGATTCTATACCTTCACTTGTTTGATAGTTTTCATAAGTAAATGAAGCTAATCAAGATCCTAGCTTCTTGATCAATCTTCATTTTGTGATTTCATCTTCTATATGTGTAGAACAATTCTGCCATAACTATTTATCAAGTGCTCACACCACTTGTATTCTTCCTGACTGTATGTGTTGGTCCTTTATATTGACGATAAAGGGAGTTTGATCCACCATGAATACCTTGGCTATGTTTTACAAAGATTTGTGTGATAATATGCAGCCCTTTTATATGACTCTTAATGCGTGTGAGTCTATCCAAGCCTTGATTTTTGTATATGAATATAAGTCATAGTGACTTATGAAAGCACATATGAAGTGCTTATGAGACTTCAAATAACCATTTTTACCTTTGTATGAGTGCGTTGAATGCACTTCCTTCATCTTCCTATTATGAGGAAGTTCACCTCTTATATTGGATGAATGTCCTTTTTCTTCTTCTTCTTTGATTGCGTGCATTGGATGCGCGTCCTTCTTCTTCTTGCTTTGTGCAAGTCTTCTTTTAGCCAATGGCTTCTTTTACTTCTTCCAACCGATGTGGAGAAGTGGGCTTCGATGTAGTCCTTTCCATAGGATTGGTAAGCCTTTGAAGAGTGGCTTCTATGGTCGTTGTCTCTGCCACTTGAATGTTCCCTTTTTTTAAGCTTCTTGATAATGATAAGGGTGCTTGAGTAGCACTTGGCTGCGAATACAATTTGTATTTGTGTGTACATGTCTCAAACAAGAGAGACATAGCTTTGAAGAGCTAATGTGAGATGGACTAGGGCTATATGAGATGTATTTTAAGATATTCTTTTGATACAAATGTATGTGATATATAACCAATTACAAGGAGGATGACCATTGTCATAATATGGATTCCTATGAGAAGGCTTAGAATAGGTTTTTGCTAAAGAATGGGTATCTCCAAGATAGATCTATGTGATGCATTGATCCTAACCATGGTTTTAAGTGCACAAGGATCATGACAGATGAAATACTATCAAGAGAAATACCAAGTTGATATACAATACCAAATAAGTGCTTCAATAAGGAATGCCTCCTCTTTGACAAAATGAAACCTTGCAGGATAATGATCTTCAATCATTAGGAGCTTGTCAATAGAGCTTTTTGAATTTACCATCAATTTTTGATCCTTTGACCTTGTGATTCGTGTAGGCCTTCATGATATCTTCGTTTGTATTGATGACGAGCCTTGCTTCGAGCCTTGATTTCTGAGCCTTCTTTGTCTTCTTTGATGATGACCTTCACTTGTTGAGTGTTTGAGCTTCCCTTCTTCATCCTATGATTTCCTCATAGTTTTGATGATGCTAGCTTCCTTTGATGTTAGTTCTTCAAGACATTTCTTCATGACCTGTGATACTGTTGGAAAGCCGCTTTGTGAATTGTATCGAAGAAAATAATCTTTATTCTCGTTTATGCTCCCATGTACCACTTTGATCCGCAAGAATAGCTTGAAATTTCTTCGACTTCTTGCATGGTTGACTTTGTAATGAAGTGACCTGTATAAAATATTATCTTTGACCCAAATAGAATATTACGTCTAGTATCATGGAACAAAATCAATCGCTTCACACTCCCCTTGATTGACAAGATGGGTGAGTTGTGTAGCTAATATGATAACTATAATGCTTCATGAATATAAGCTTCTTGTGCCTCAAACATAACAATTGTAGTGTGCAATGGAGTAATTGTTTCAGGCCTAAGGTAACCCTTCAAGCTAAAACCATGTCATATAACCATAACATCTTTACAAGACTACTTGTGTAGTCATAGAATCAAATGATACAACTGATCGCAATAAGTTGTATATAAGCATAATAATATTCAAGTCATGAGTATATCAAAGAGACTTGAATTCTTGAAGTAAACATAAGCATAAGCTTGCACATGAATATCATTAGTAGAGAGCACGAGATGCGTCCACTTATAGCATTGTTTTGTCCACCTTGAGTAGAATCCCTTCCTTCAATAAGTGTTGATATACCTCCTTCATTCAAAATTACCAAGTAGGAAGTGTTGAATAGGATTTTTCAATACTATGAGAGGCTTGGATCTTGATGACTCTAGATGGCTCTGATACCACTGTGAGTGAATGAAACCAATGCTATAATGCGGAAACGTGTACTAGAGATTATGGTATGAATTTGCTTCAAGAGTTGCACATGAGTGAAAAACATGGTTCCATTCGATTTGGATCATAAGGAAAGAAATGGACTTCAATGTGAAGTACTCGAAGATACAAGAGAGCACATGGATCTTCATTACCAACTTGTACTTGCCACACAAAAATATAGACAGTGATACAAACTAATTTGAATCAAATACTTTTATTCTACGCTCATGTTTATGTAATGTATGCCATAACATAAATATCTCCATTCGGTTGTAGTCTTCCACTGTAAATGAGTGACTCCAGCGAATGACTTCAGAGATATATAAGAGAGGCTTTGTATGTAGAATTAATTGGTTGACTTGTAACTTCCGCCGAGCGTTGTCGTTGCAGTCTTTGTTAACTTCAAAGCCTTCCTTCATCTTCAAACTTATGCAAGAGCTTAAGCAACAACATCTTGGATCTCTGAGAACTTTGACAATTGTAGTAACACATGGCCTTAGATATTCTTCATCCACTGTTAATGTGGTTCCTGCAGCTTCTGTAGCTTAAAATATGGATTGTGCCACAATGCATGATAAAGTTCATAACCCGACTATACATCTTCAGACATTATGGATATGAACCTGCATGTCATAGCTTGAATATAAATTCATATGTATGATTGCCCATATCATACGCACATGTGCACATAGCACTCTCGTATAAGAGTTTGATACATTTGCTTCAATAATTAATGCGTGTAAAGACATATCGCTGTTCTGAAACTTTGATACATATGCTTCAACGAGTAATGCATGTAAATACAGATCGTTGTTCTGAGACTTTGATACATATGCTTTAACGATTAATGCGTGTAAAGACATATCGTTGTTCTCCGCACAAACACAAACAATGGTCGCATGCAAAACATATAATATTTACATCATACTGATAAGAACTTGTGGCATATAATATTGTATGATCATATATATGTATAGATCATACTATTAACTCAGAAAGTCAAACACATATCGGCTTCGCAATATTTAGCGCTTATATGAGCTCAGCTTACTTCAGATTGTATGTGTACTAAATAGAACATGCACTCGAGACTTCATTTCAAGAATCAGAGATGTAAAATATATGATGTACGTATATATACTGACATAAACAAAGATGTACACGACCTGTCAATCTTCTGTATATGATTCTCCTTTATGACAGAAGCATATATGAAGTATGAACGCATTAGCATAGAACATCTAGTAAGAAGTAGTGAATGTGCATACGATATGCATCACTGATTTGAAGTACAATGCTGCTCAACAATCTTCAGCCAATGTAAATAATATATATATATGAATAATGAGAAGTAGCGCTGCCAAGATATGCATACTCATCATCGAATACTGATGAGCTGCAGGTTGCAATACTTGTGCAAATAACAGGAGAAGTATTGACACACAAACTAAGGCACAGAGAGAAGAAGATGATGGGGTCGACAAAAATATAGAACATAAATGCATGGTCGCCCCAACTATTCATTAACATCTGAAGTATATATATATAGAGGTATGGAAGCGGTGAAATTCACCGCTTTGCATTTTCCCAAAAAACGAGGTAGGATTCATCTCCTTGATTGAAGGCAGATCTTAATTTCTCACCGCACTTCGATTTGTTCGTAGGAATAAAAGGTAGGCATGATGTCCTTGATTTAAGGAGGAGTTTTGCAACTTGCGTATTACGTGAAAAAACTACCGTTTTATTCTTTCTTCATATACTATAGGTCATATGGTGTTTTATATGTAGAAATCTAAGAGTAGAGTCAACTATTCAATGGGATGAATTTGAAGATTGTTTGTACCAACACACCCACACATCAATTCATATTTTTCAGGGGTGCATGTTTTGTTCTAAGGGGGGTAAGTTGCCATGCTTTTTTTTTTACCTTTTGAAATGGAGGTTCAGCCTAAGCCTACTCCCCCGCACTTTAATTTTGAAATTGCAACTATAGAAGTGAACATGCATAGTACCCATGGGACCCCCTGTATCCCACAAAGCAAGGGTTAGTCAAGCTACATAGTGTCTTGCCATAGCCAGGGATTGAACCCCTGCCCCCGTCTCAAGAGGCAAAGAGCCAATCCAACTGAAGTGAGCCACACTCTTTTTTTTTTGAGAGAGAACAAAAAGAATGAATATTAATATAGAAGAGTTACAAACTGTGCTAGGGGCAAACCCTCACCAAATATAAATACGCACTCCACCCTTTTTTTTTTACAACAAGAAGATTAGATTAATGATCGTATGTGTAAGTGTAGAGAGGACATGATCCCACACAAGGGTCCCAGATTATAATAAATACTCAGCAAATACTGCTGGAGCAGGGGACATACATCTGGGCAGGATACAAGTTAGAGAGATACAAAGGTTCTTGATACACAAGCTCATGTACATAAGAAAATCATGTCAAATCTGGAACTAGAGTACAACTTAAGTAATAATCTCTCCATTGGTTGGGGGAGGTGGTATATAGATGTTTAGATAGTTGAAAATCCTCAGGAGGGGCTGTCTTGATAGCAAGAAGACACCTCATTGTAATGTCTTTGAACCCTCTACAGCTCTTGAATTTTTGCAACATGTATCTGGCAACATAAGCAAGGTGAAGAGGCCTATGGGAAGTGCATTGAAGAAGCCTCTCCTACACCTTTTTGTGCAGCAGCAATACTTGAAGACAAGAAGGAGATAAGTTAGTGATATCCATTACAGTAGAGTCCTGAATGACCCCACCATTGACAGTGAGGTCATTCTAGCTAGAGTATCCCTTCTTGCAACACGTGCTCTTTGATTCCCATTCAATCTTTTGTTTTCTTCTTTGGCAAAAAAGCTTTAAATTAAACAAGAAAAAGACCTAACAATGTTAGAGAGAGTTACAAAGAAGTTTTATAACCTTTTTGTTCACTTCATGAGGGATTCGTTTGTTTTTTAGCTTGTTTTTTATAGGATGAACACTTTGTGGTGGCTAAAGATGTTGGAGCAAGCCTTCACACTTGGCTAGGCATTGGAAGTACTATGAGCAAATGATTGAAGGACTACATGACCCATTGCTTGTAAAGTTTGATTATTTACTTCTTGTAAAAGATAAATCCTAGAGAGAATTTTGGAATCCCATCTTCTTGATGGAGTTTGGAGAACTAAAAGCTACAAATCTCACTTAGAATAATCATTCCTAACTTAGAGGAACCGTTTTAGGTGGAGCTCTATTTGAATTTCATAATTCAAACTTGGAGAAGATTCACTTATATATAAGATAGATGAAAACTCATGGCTTTGTGAGCCCCCATTACTGAGCTTATTGCTCATCATTTGTATATGTTGAGTGGCTTACATCATAGCCCACTCTTAGCACTATCATTGTACATCATATTCATGTCAATGATCATGTACAACATTGTTCTATAGTACATTATATAATTTATCATCTCTCTTCATCTCTATGCTATGTCCACTCAGAATAGTGAGCTTGTGATGCTTATATCTCAGTGCGTTGTTATCCATTTTCAAGAGAAAATCATCTCAAAGTGATCACTATAGGCTACACCTCTCTGCACCATTAGGCAATGTTGTTCATGCCAATGGGATTGTATACAAGTGTTCATTAATAGATACATTTACATCATTCATCTCTGAGTTCTCTGTTAGTCTACTCAAATGTCTTTCAACTTGTCAAGGTCATATCTCGGTCAATTCTTCACCAAATTGAGTGATTCAAAGCTTGTCGGATTCAGCTCAAAGTCATCTACATGCTCTCAAAGCTTGAAGTGATTCTGTTCAGCCATTTCAGAGAAATCTGCATCGAGGTGAACTCTGGTCATTTTCTACTACAGTCCTAAAAAGTCGGGGGTATAGCTAAACTTGCTAAATTGATATCTCTTAGCATAGTTTATCTTTTTACATCACTCCACTTGCAAATGGTAGCTTACTAAGCTAATTAAATACCCCTAGAAGGAATTTTATGAATTTCTACTGTGCTGGTCACACTGAGTAAAACATTCAGTAGGTGTCAAGACATAAATAGAAGGTTTTCTTGAGTTTGTGAACTACAAAGTTATATGTTTTGGTTCAATCATTACACACATCACTTCCAAAGTACATAGGCCATTTTTTCGTGTTATTGGAAAGCTAAGAGGGTCTACTTATCAAGTCTGAAGCAAAAGAGGGCTGGTACAAAGCAGGTGTAGTAGTACCTACTCAGTCTCTTGGAGCATCCATCCATCTTTCCGAACAGTGGCATCAGAGCAATAGAGGTAAAATGGGAGATGGTTTTCCTTCATTTTTTGATAAATTAGACAAGAACAACTATCAAACTTGGTCTCTAAGGATGAAGACCTACTTACAAGGAAGGAGTCTCTATAGCTGAAAGAAGAAATAGGTTAATTGTTGAGACAGCTAGATCTATGCTTAATGAGAAGAAGTTACCTTACTATCTATGGGCAGAGAGTGTTTCTACTGCCACTTACCTCATAAACAGGTTACCATCTAATTCACTTGATTATGACACCCTATGAAGCATGGCATGGTAAGAGACCATCATTAGATCACTGCAAAATATTTGGATGTGTAGCATATGTGCACATTCCTTCTCAGATAAGAGGTAAGCTAGACCCAAAGGCTGAAAAATGCATTTTTATTGGGTATGATTTAAATAAAAAGGGTACAGGTTTTATAATCCTACCAATAAGGGATTTATGGTAAGCAGAGATGTGATCTTTGATGAAAATGATTCTTGGTATGAGAATGAATGCAGGAAGGTTAAACTACCCTATGATTTGGAAGAGGAATTTCCAAAACTTGAAAAGGAGGAACCTACTCAGAATGAAGACTCAAGTTCAGATGATAAAGACACTATCAACCTTGAAGAATTCAAGGCATGGAAGTCCAAGGGAAAAATGAAGATGAAGAAGCTTGAAGACATACCTAAATCTTCAACTCAATCAATCAGAAGATCTCAAAGAGAAAGCAAAAAACCTATCAGATATGGGTATGATACATCTCTTGTTACTAAACATTCAGTTTATCTTCCCAAAGATTTGTCAAATGAAGAACCAGGATCATATGAAGAAGCAATAACTAAATCAGAATGGAAAGAAGCTATGGATGAGGAGATTGGAGCACTCAAGGAGAGTGACACATGGGAGTTAGTACCTAAGAAGGACTCCATGAAGGTAATAGGATCTAGATGGATCTATAAGTTGAAAATAAATTTTGATGGAACAATTAATAGGTACAAAGCCAGATTGTTAGCCAAGGGTTTTGCACAAACCCAAGGCATTGACTATGAAGAGACATTTTCTCCTGTGGCCAAGATGCCAAAATCCAGAGTGTTGGTAAGTGTGGCTGCATCAAAGAATTGGAACATGTACCAATTGGATGTCAAGAATGCTTTCTTGAATGGATGGATTTCAGAAGAAGTTTATATGTCACAACCTCCTAGCTATGAGGACCCTAAGAAGGTAACTTATGTTTGCAAATTAAAAAAGGCTTTATATGGATTGAAGCAAGCACCTAGGGCATGGCATTACAGGTTAACTACATACCTCCAAGACCAAGGTTTTGTCATGAGCAAGGCTGACACTTCTCTGTTCATTAAGAGAATTAATTGAGAGGTAATATATCTCTGTGTTAATGTTGATGACATCATCAGTACAGATAATGATGTCAATGGAATCAGGGATATCAAAAGCCAGATGATGAAGGAGTTCAAGATCAATGATCTTCGTTTATTGAAGTATTTTCTAGGGCTTGAATTAGTTTACACTAATTCAGGGATATACATTACTCAGAAAAAGTATGTACAGGATATGTTGAAGAAGTTTCACTTGCAGGATGCTAAAGTAGCAAGCACTCCAATGGAGATAAACCTAAAGCTAAGTGCCCATGAAGGTGATGAAGTCAAAGACATTACAGGTTATCAAAGTATGGTGGGTAGCTTGAACTATGCTACTCTTACAAGAATTGATATTGCATATGGAGTAAGTGTGCTAAGTCAATTTATGCACAAGCCAAGGATACCTCACTTAGAGGCTGCCAAGAGAATCTTGAAGTATCTCAAGGGTACACAGAACCATGGTTTGTATTTCCCTTACACTTCAGATATTGATATCAAAATTTATTCAGATGCAGATTGGGCAGGATGCAAGGATGATAGGAGGAGCACTTCTGGATATATCTCTTTTGTAGGTGACAAACCAATTTCATGGTCTTCAAAGAAGCAACCTATTGTTGCTTTATCTTCCACAGAGGCAGAGTATAGAGGACTGGCTAATGCCACACAAGAAGCAATTTGGATTAATCTTTTGTATATAGAATTGGGTTTGTTTACTAGGTCACCAATTATCTTTGGAGATAATACAAGTTCTCTTCACCTTGCAGCTAATCCTATTTACCATGCTAGGACCAGCTAATCCTATTTACCAGCTAATCCTATTTGCATAGAGGTCCATTACCATTATGTGAGAGAGAAATTGATAAGCAAGGACATTCAACTCACCTATGTATCAACCAACATGCAATGTGCAAATTTTTTGACTAAAGCTTTGGATGGAACAAAACTTTGCAGGTTCAAATCCATGATTGGATTGCAGGATATACTTGAAGATTGAAGATGAAGAATTAAGACAAAATGTTTGGCTTGAGGGGGAGCTGTTGGTGTAAATTGCAAGCCTACACATTTGGCTCAAAGGATGCATTGAAGTCTACACATACATGAAGAAGTATAGGAACATATGCTAGTGGTTAATTACCACTTTACCTCATTGTAAAAGTCAAAGTGACTTGGAATCCTTTGTAATCACCTACCAAAATGAGTCGTGGAAAAGTAGCTCATTTGATTGAATGAATGTATCCTAATATGTAGGAGCTTGATCATAGGGAGCCAAAATTTGAATTTGAATTCAAATCTTCACTCATTACATATAAAAGTGAACATGAAAAGTCGCGGGTAGAGAGAGATCACTCCCGAGCTTCTCATTTCTGATTTTGAGTGTGTGTGAGGACTATACTATAGCCTACACCTCTCTGCACCATTAGGCAATGTTGTTCATGCCAATGGGATTGTATACAAGTGCTCATTAATAGATACATTTACATCATTCATCTCTGAGTTCTCTGATAGTCTACTCAAAAGTCTTTCAACGTGTCAAGGGCATATCTCAGTCAATGCTTCACCAAATTCAGTGATTCAAAGCTTGTTGGATTCAGCTCAAAGTCCTCTACATTCTATCAAAGTTTGAAGTGATTCTATTCAGCCATTTCAGAGAAATCTGCGTTGAGGTGAACTCTGGTCATTTTCTGCTACAGTCCTAAAAAGTCGGGGGTATAGCTAAACTTGCTAAATTGATTTCTCTTAGCATAGTTTATCTTTTTACATCGTTCCACTTGAAAATGGTAGCTTACTAAGCTAATTAAATACCCCTAGAAGGAATTTTATCAATTTCTACTGTGCTGGTCACACTGAGTAAAACATTCAGCAGGTATCAAGACATAAATAGAAGGTTCTCTTGAGTTTATGAACTACAAAGTTATCTATTTTGGTTCAATCATTACACACATCATTTCCAAAGTACATAGGCCATTTTTTGGTGTTATTGGAAATCTAAGAAGGTCTACGTATCAAGTCTGAAGAAAAAGAGGGCTGGTACAAAGCAGGTGTAGCAGTACCTTCTCAGTCTCTTGGAGCATCCATCCATCTTTCCCAACACTCTGAATGATGTCAAAACTCTTCATCTCTTACGACTGTTGAAGATGAACCTGTGTGTGTTAAAGATGCACTTAACATTCCTATTTGGAGAAAAGCTATGCAAGAAGAGATTGATTCTATTCATAAGAATCAAACTTGGTAGCTATGTGAGTTACCAGAAGGAAAGAAAGCTATAGGTGTAAAATGGATCTTCAAAATCAAAAGGAAAGTAGATGGTACTATTGATAGATAAAAAGCCAGGTTGGTTGTCAAAGGATATGCACAACAAAAAGGTATTGATTATGATCAGACATTTGCTCGTACATCTAGGATGACTGTTATTAGGTCAGTACTTGCTCTAGCAGCACATTTTGGTTGGCATATATATCAACTTGACATCAAGACTGCTTTTCTTAATGGTGATTTACACGAGGATGTGTATATTCAGCAGCCAGAAGGTTTTGAAGAGATAGGTAAAGAACACTTAGTGTGTAAGCTTATAAAAGCTTTATATGGTTTAAAACAAGCACCTAGAGCATGGTATGAAAAGATACATACATATCTTTTATCCATTGGTTTCCATAACTCAGATGCAGCTCCAACTCTTTATGTCAAAGTTGAAACAGGTATGATGATTATAGCAATCATTTATGTGGATGATATTATAGTCACAGGTCCTAGAGATGAAGATTTGCAGATGTTCAAAGAAGAATTGAAGCAAACATTTGATGTAAATGATTTAGGCATTTTACATTATTATCTTGGGATTCAGTTTCTGTTTCGAGATGAGTGTATCTATATGACACAACACAAGTACATTGAGAAACTTTTGGAAGGGTTTTAGATGGGTGATTCTAAACCTATGCAAACACCTATGGATCAGAACATATCTTTACAAAATGGTAGCAGATGCAGAGCCATTTGATGCTACTCTATATAGTCAAGCAGTGGGTTGCTTGATATATCTTTGTAATACACGTCCTGATATATAGTTTGCAATTTCTCAAGTATCAAGGCTCATGCACAATCCAACAGTGTTACATTGGAAAGCAGTAAAGCGGATCTTTCGTTATTTGAAGGGAACTTCAAATTATGTTATGGTATGTTCGAAATCTACACATTTGTTACTAAAAGGATTTTCAGATTCTGATTGGGCAGGTGATAGAGACACAAGAAGAAGTACTAGTGGATTTTGTTTTTATCTTGGAGATTGTCTTATCTCATGGCTTTCGAAGAGACAACCCACTATTGCCACTTCATCATGTGAAGCTGAATATCGTGTAGCATTTACAGCTACTTTAGAGTCAGTTTGGTTGCAAAAGATTTTCAGTTATCTTGATGTCAGAGTACATCAACCCATTCAGATATTTTCAGATAGCCAGAGTGCTATAGCTATAGCTAAGAATACAGTGCATCATGCAAGGACAAAGCATATAGAGGTACACTACCACTATATTCGAGAGCAGATAGCTAAGAAGCACATTGAGCTAGTTTATGTTCCTTCTAGTGAGAATGTTGCAGATATTTTTACCAAAGCATTGACTAGAGACAGTCATGAGAAGATTTTGAGGTTACTGAAGCTTGTACCAATATGACATTGAAGCAGAGATTGTTGGAAGTCAATGTTTATATTGGCTTAACAATCAACTTCACTAAGAAGCATCAACTTCAAATCTTAGTTCTCCAACAATTTTATAGCAGTTTTATAAACTACTCCAAGGAATCAACGAAAGCAGCACATATAGATTTTCTTCTATATACTCCTTAAAGGAAAAGCACAGCGGGCGCTGTGGTCTAGCCCAAGGCCTAACCATCCTCAATCGACCACGGTTCAAATCCCGTTCGTGACAGCGTATAAGTTTTTAGTTGTTTGCTTTATTAAAAAGCACACAGACGGCTACGCTATTCCGATAGAGTTTGTTTTTTTTTTTGTTAGCGATCAATCACAATCGTTGTACTTTCTTTTAGCTTTTCATGGATACTCAAATACTATATAATAAGGCCCTTGGCTCATTGTGTAACTCACTCACTCAAAGATCTAGAGGTTGGAGATCTTCTTGAAGACAGAGTGTTCTCACACTCTTGAAGGAGGTGAAGTTTTGGTGAAGGAATGGCTACTCTCATCGTAGCAAGTAGTCTTCTACGAGGTGGTGGTAATTATCTTTTGTGAGTTAACCTTGTGGTTGATTTACAGTTTCGTTACACTATTTTGTTAGCTTCCTTGCTTCTTTCTCTTCACACACACTTAGATTATTTCGACATAATCTAAGTGTTGTATCATCATCTTCTTATTCTTCTATTAGTGAGTGCACCACTTTATATGGTTGAGTAGTACTCCCATGTTGTAATCTGGACATCTATTATT
>CM035418.1:38317180-38347084 GCA_020310875.1 Ceratopteris richardii
TAATCGGGTACTTAATGATATGTATCTATGTGAATGAAAAGCAAGATAATTGGAGTGAATATCGCCCCTTAGTCAAGTTTGTATAAAATAGTGCATGGCATGCATCTATAAAAATGACTCCATATGAGGCTATGTATGGTTATAATTGTTTGGCTCTACCTTCATTTTTTGGTTTTCCAAATAAACTAGAAGTATCTAAAGAAATGCTTGAGAAGATGGATGAACAACTTGGAAAAATAAAGCAACACATAAAAGAAACTCTAAAAGGCTAAAGAAATTCCATGACTTAAGGAGAAGATCACTTGATTATCAAACATATCACATGGTTTTTGTGAAATAAAATCCTCACCAATCTTACTTGTTGCTAGGGAAGGATCATAGACTTTCTCCATGATACACAGGTCCTTTTAAAGTTTTGAAGAAGATTAGATCTCTTACTTATTTATTGAAATTACCTAAACATTTAAATGTGCATCCTATGTTTCACATAACATTACTTCAAAGAAATGTATCTAATATTTCTCATGTTTTCCAGGAAAAATATAAGCTGAAAGAAGATGGCTCTCTTGAGCTTTGACCTGAGATAGTATTAGATAGGAGGGAAAAATGACTTAGAAATAGATCTATAGAAGATATTTTGGTAAAGTATCACACATATCTAGCTGAAAATTTGACTTTCATAAACCAACACAATTTTTTGGTTCATTATCCTTCTTTCCAACTCTAAGGACAAAGTTCTTAAAGGAGGGGAAGAATTGTAATAGGCCTTTCGATAGTGAAATAATTCATTTTGTATTTTCCATTATATATTGTGGAGATAATGATTAAGTAGGCCATTTTATGCACATAGGCAAAATTTTGGGATGAAAAGCTCTATATTCTCTATGTAGACCTTATTTGCATCATGTTTTCTAGTGGAAAATTGAAAATGAATATGAAAGAATTAAGGGAAATACTATATAAAAGAAAGAGCATGCATAGCAAATTTCTTGAATCATATTTTAAGTTCTTCATTTAAGGTTCTACATTTAGTTTACTATAAGATAATGCCTTGATTTTACTCTCTCTCTCTCTCTAGAATTTCTAAACTTGCAAGACTCAAAAGTGGTACTTGGAGGTTGATTTGGACTTAGGCCATCTTGAAGACTATTGTGTAGATCAAAGAGCTGAACATTTTTGCCTCTCATAAGTTGAAGCTAATTCCTTACTATTTTTGAGTTACAAGTCTTGGAAAGTGTCATTTTTTTATACTTAAAAAAAAGCGAGCTAAACTATTTCTATTCGGATCCATGATTTTGATGTGTACATGTTGTCATGCATACTTACGGAATGTCTTTTCTTCTATTCTTGGAAAGGTACCGCTAAAGAAAGCACTTGACTACTACAAATATATACTTTTGCAAAATTTTTGCATGCAACATGGAGAGAGCCGAATTTTTCTACATTTGGTGGATCACGTGCTTCCTTGAGAATGATAAACTTTGTTTTGAAGGAGATTTACAAGAGGCTGAACATCAGAGAATTACCTTGTGATTGAGAGTGAGAGTGTGAGAGTCTGATTGAGAGTGTGACTTTGAATGAGATTTTGATAGCTTGGGGATGGTCAGGAGGTCGAGTCTTCTTCAAGAAGCTATTTTCCAAAGCTATTGTACCAACTGATTCAAATCTGTACTAACAAAACTTGTCTTTCTCTAAGTCATACCTCATCTATTCTTCTATGTCAGATTTTCTCTTATCTTTTGCAATTTTTGCTTTTCTCTCTTCCACTATTCTTGAGTGATCATAAAAATTTTGATTGAGGGAGCACTATAGATGTGGACCACTGTTTAAGCTAGTAAAGCTGGCAATGCTCCCCCATTAAGCAAGAGATGCTATAGCAGTGGACAAGACTTAGACCACTTTTACTTTTCCTATACGAGAAGCATCTTGACTTGACGACACCTTAGCAAGCTCCTATTGTTGGTTCATCGAGTCAAAAAGAAGCCAGCTTTCCTTGGTGAAGTAATAGAATGCTCTTCCACTCTATTGGACGCTCTTAGGAGTGAAACACTCTAGAAAATCTTGAAGGAAATATATGTGGCTAACTTCTATAAACCTCCTAGAGAGTGATCTTTAGAGAGATCCCTTATGTGTTTAGGTAGAGATATTCATGATTATAAGAAACCCTCCACCCCCCCCCCCCCTTAGACACCAGAAAGTGTTCAGCCTAGAAAAGAACAAGCTAAAAAAGAAATGAATCCATCATGAAGGTAAGAAAACGGTTGTAGACTTTCTTTGAACCTCTCTCTAAGATTGTTGTGTCTTTTCTCGCTTTAATTTAAAAGCACTGTTGCCAAATAAAAAAAATAAAGCTTTAGGATAAGAAAAGAAGAACCTTTATAATAGTGTAGTTCGAACTCCCGAGAGCCTATCACGAAAATCTCAATAGTTTATTCCTCAGATTTAAGGATATCAACTTTATGTAATGGCAATTATGAGCAATCAAATATCTCCAATTTTCCATAAAGATTCGAAAATACTAAACTATCACAACATGGAGACAATGCAATCAGAAAGCCAACTTTCCTTGGTGAAGCAATCTTCCACTCTATGGAACGATGTTAGGAGTCAAGCACTCTAGATCTAGAAGGAAAAATATGTGGCCACCTTCTATAAACCTCCTAGAGAGTGATCTTTAGAGAAATACATTATTTGTTTAGGTAGACATATTCAGGATTATAAGACTCCCCCCTCCCCTCCCTAAGCACCACAAAGTGTTCATCCTAGAAAACAACAAGCTAAAAAACGAACGAATCCTTTATGAAGGGAACAAAAAGGTTATAAAACTTCTTTTGTAACTATGTCTAACAAGCGTAGCATGGACGCAATGATCTCATAAGTCTATGGAAATGATCTCATAAGTCTAGAAACTCTAGCTAGCCGCTACATATTCTACAATTGGACGTTTCAGTCGTCAAAATATATATTCAGAAAAGAAAACTCTAATTAAACGAGATATCAATGACGGTTATATGCGAGAGATTTTCAATTGTTAAAATGAGTAGTAAAAAAAATTACTGTAAGGAAAAGCAAAAGCTGCTTTATGGATCCTGGGAAAAGCATGCGAGATCTCCGTCGTTTAAAGTAGGAAGAAAAAAAAATCTGCAACAAAACGCAAAAGCTGCTTTATGGCTTGCGACAGCATCAACTATATATTCCAGAGTCACGGCTTTCGGCTATCTTAGACCGGCTCATTGAGTGCATGGTAACTTGTTCTCCTCTGTTCGAACGGAGTAAGTAGGTGCCCTCTTCACCATCGCAAACAGAAACGGAAGCAGCTGCGACGTCAAGAACTAGCGGTGCGATGGGCTCGACTTGCAGCACAGCAGAAAGACGTAGCTCAAGAAGTAGCGGTGCGATGGGCTCGACTTGCATCACAGCAGAAACAGCTGCTGGCAGTTCTAGGCGTCTCTTTGATAAACAAAGTCCGGGGTCTGTAGACTCTGGATCATCTCGATCGCACATGTCGTCGTCCTCCTCATCTTCAGTCTTGCCGTACATAGGAAGACGCTTCACGTCCATGTATACGGGATCGCCTTGCCCTTCTTCATCGTCAACTGCTTCAGGAAGTCCGAAATCAAGGTCTGATGTTGTTCACGTAGAAACTGAAGGTCGATCTGCTGTCGGATGTAGGAGGCACGTTGATAAACAAAGTCTGAAGTCCCCAGACTCTTGGTTATCGCGGTCGTACAACTCGTCACCTTCTTTATCTTCAAACTTGCCCTACATAGGAAGACACTTCACGTCCAGAGTAGATGATCGTCAGGCCCTTGTTCATTGTCAGCTACTTCACAAAAGCAGAAATCAAGGTTAAATGTTGTCGAGGTAGAAACTGAAGGTCGATCTGCTCCACTAGAAGCATCCAAGACACCTTCTCCTCTACTGGGCAAGAAGCCTGTACTTTTAAGAACACCTTATATAGTTAAAAAAAATGCAAGTTCGTGTGTAGTTCAAACAAATGGAAGTCCGTGTGTAGTTTCTGTTGTGTTAGTTCAAGAGCATGAAACCATATATTTTGATAGAAAAAAGATGTATTAACTAAAAAGCATCACTCTATATATTGAAAAGGAAGTTTGGACGAATTTTATGCTTTATAAGGTTGGCTCCATTAGTTATCTCGTGCCAAAGTGACTAAAGTATTTGACAAGGTTGTAGATTAGTGAGGTGGGCAATAATGCATCTGAAACTCAATCACAAAACTAGATATCAATAAAGGAAACTTCAATGTCATGATAGATGAAATGACATGCTTTCTTTGAATACATTGAGTGTTGCTCAAGTCCATAATGTGTTGTAGTACGTTGACAATAAGTAGTGATAGGTTCTCGCTACCCTTATGATCTAGTAAGTTATTTACATTTTTTGCAGATTTTCACAAAATGCAAAGTTAGAGGAAATGTTTCCTTCAATGACACATAACATAAAGGATAAATAAATTTAGGACTCGTTTTCTTGCTCCTCGAGTGTACAAGGTTGCACATCATTAGTTCTAAATTTATTAGAGCTACTGTATGTTATTTAATCTAATGGCCATATAATAGTGACTCTTAACATGATGGCATGAACATCTTCTAATAAGATGATAATATGTTCTTATTGAACTAAGCCTTGTATTTCAAGGGTTAATTATCAATAAATTTATTACTATTTTTAAAAGAATGTAATGTGAATATTTTTTTGTAGATACATATAAGACCGGCTATTTTTTAATGCCACGTAGTCCTAGTGACTAATCAAATCATTTTGAAGAATTCTTCAACAAGAAATTCAAGGACTATTCAAATGAATATAATATCTTTCCACAAAAACGAAGTTTATGTACCCAATCATGAAGGAACAAAAGCTTCTCTATTCAAGACCATGATGGCCTATGTTTTGAAGATCTTGGAGTAAAAAGGAATATTAATGCCACGTAGTCCTAGTGACTAATCAAATCATTTTGAAGAATTCTTCAACAAGAAATTCAAGGACAATTCAAATGAATATAATATCTTTCCACAAAAACGAAGTTTATGTACCCAATCATGAAGGAACAAAAGCTTCTCTATTCAAGACCATGATGGCCTATGTTTTGAAGATCTTGGAGTAAAACTTGGGCATCCATTGGAAATACTTCCAAAAAAAATAAAGATAGGAGAACTTACGAAGATATATGTGGAACATTTCTATTGGCTTTATGGTGTTTCTTTTTCTTTTTTTTGTTTGTTTAGTTTCCCCAATGGTACTTCCTTGTTTTAGTTAGATATTTTGAAGATGATGATTGCAATGGATACACAATTCTCGAGAATAACAAGTGAGAGATGCACATCCATATCTCCTCTATTGCATGATTACCACCTCAAGATATCCTCTTTCTCCATGCAATACACCCAAGTATCCACATGATTGCCACATGGCAATCATGTGCTTCCTTACATAAGAAAAGGTTTACACCTCTTTTACCTCTAAAAATATAACATTGCCTTACCCTTAAGTTCATTTTCTCCTAAAAAAATGGTATTGGAGACAATTGAGAAAGAGATGTGTACATAGTCATCTCTTAGTAGTGCTTCTTTGGTGTCCTTCCCCTCAAGGTAAATCTTGAAGGGAAACAAAATGGTGGGAAACCATCTTTGAAGGTTTCCAATCTCTTCCCATCTAAAACTATCTTCTAAACTATCTTTCCACTTTACTAGGTACTTTTTATATAGGTGAGTGCTTGTCCATTTTTCTGAGTTGCATAATATGCTGTTAAGCTCATAAATATTGAACAAGAATAGGCTACACTACCTTACTATGTAGAATGAGGTTGTCACATTCACTCCATCTCTTCTTAAGATGGCTAACATGAAATTCTAGGTGGATCTGGCTACTTTCTAAAATTTCAAGCTGGTAAGCCATCTTTCCTATTCTCTTTAGTACTTGGAATGGTCCAAAACACCTAGGATTGTTTTGGACAAGGTCCTCTCTTCATGGTTTTAGAGCTAGAGGGAACGCTAAGATAGAATTTCTCTCCTACCTCAAAGTTGATTTCTCTCCTTTGAGGGTCAACATAGGATCTAGCTTTGTTTGGCACTCTCCTAATGATGTCCTAAGCAAGCCGAAGCATTTCACTCATCTCTTCGAAGAAGTCCTTTGCAGCTTGGACTTTCTTGTTTTGCAATCCTATTGCATAAGTAGCTCTTGGATGAAACTTGTACATAGGCATTAATGGAATATGTCTAGTGTAAGAGTGTTTGGCAATAACAAACATAAAACTTTCCTATATGTAAGTACTCTTCCAAACTAGTTTTCCTTCCATTTACATATTCTTGGAGCATATCCTCTAGGTTTTGGTTTGCCCATCCATATGTGGATGCTTGATAGTGCTTATGCTATGCTAGGTATCCAACCTTTTGAGGATTGATCTCAAAAGGTGACTAGTAAACTTCCTATCTTGATGTGAAATGGAAGACCATATAATTGATATAGGCTCTCAACAAATAATGTGGCCAACTAAGGTGTCCTTGAGCTATCCAGAATTACTCAGGATAAGTCATGCCCTCGTTGTATCTTAGGTAATCCTACTATGAAATCCATGGAGATAATCTCCCACTTACCATTGGAACTATCCAAGGGGTGGAGTAGATCTTCTATCCTCAATCTCTTATCTTTACTAACCTGATAGTATGTACATTTAAGCACATACCCTAGGACGTTTTTATGAATTCTAGGCCAATACAACTTCCTGCTAACAAGATTGTAAGTCTTGTTAACTCCTCTATGCCTTGCACTAGGTGTGGTCATGACATTCATGCAATATATGCACTTTGATCTCAAATTTTCTAGGGACACATACATTATCTTTGTACAACAGATATCCATCATGCATACTATAATTCTTTCACTTGAATCCTTCTTGAGCACCCATCAATACTCCATCCTTGTTGGAAACTAATCTATCATGATTAAATTTGTATAGGGCTTCCTAAATCTTAGTATATGTAGGATCAAACCTACATTTTGCTCTAATGGACTTAAGTAGGTCACTAGTGATGAGACTAAAACACTTCGTCCATTGAACATAGTCATGCAGATAAGTGAATCAAACAACATATTAAAATTTCCCTTCCTATACCTAAGCTTATAGTAAATTCTTGAAGCATCTTTGTCCAACGAGCGGTACACCCTTTAAGGTATGTTTGATTAAAGAGCCACTTAATACTCTCTTGATTTGACACTATGGTGACATTGGCATCTTTTATGTAATGAAACCTTCTTCTTCAAAGTATGGACAATTACATACAACCCCTTCTCATAGGCAGAGTAATGTTTTTGAGATGCTTCTAGTTTTTCTTCTCAAATGCTTCTAGTTGACCATGTTGAACAGAAACCACTCCTGTACATTAGAGGGAAAATTGAACCTTGCATCTTTAGATTAATGAGTGACTATGGATGGGCCATTGAGGAGAGGTGTGGCCATAGTCTAGATTCTTAAACCACTAGACTAGGAGTAAGTTCTACTTTCTTACTCTCAAATGCTACTAGTCAACCATCTTGAACTAAAACCACTCCTATACATTAGAGGAAAAAAGAAACTTGCATAGGCTTTTAGATTAACGAGTGGACTAGGGATGGGCCAATGAGAAGAGGGTGGTGGCTAGAGTCTAGATTCTTAGATCACTAGACTAGGAGTAGGCTTTCCTTGGTTTCTTATAGTCAAAGTCTTTAATACCACCATGAATTCATGGGTTTTGTGCGAAGAGTGGTTTTAGACTCAAAAATTTTGAATCATGATGATTGGATGGTCCAAACAGTCTAAGGGATGCTGTTAACTTGCAAAAGCTAAGTATTCCTAAAAGCTACACCATTGGATCATCTGTACATCGTGGGTATCCCTTATAAATGAGATAAAAGAATGTGCAAAAAACCTTGACCATAGGATTTTGTCTGCTAATCCAAGGGTCCAAGGTGAATGTACATATTAGATGGTGCATTCTCTTTTGCAATATTGGATCAGTCCAAGATTGAAGGGCTTATGGATAAGATCTTTATGGAATGTCACTAGTAATAGTGAAGTGTTGGATCCAAGCTCCATCAGATGGTCCACATCAAAAGAAAAGGGATCAGATTGAATTGCATGCCACCGTTAGATAATGGGAGGCATATCATGGATATAAATTAATGTACTTTACGTATCAAAACCTTTCTTTGTAGTCCCTTTGATCTTGGAAGATGAAAGGCATAGATTGAGTATGAATTCCCCATCTCTCTCTACTATGCTACCCATATCTTTGTCTCTCTCTACTATGCTACTTGAGGAACTAGAACCCATTCAATGTTGTCTTCTTATTTTTTGTAATGGCCATTGAATAGACAAAATCCAATGGCCTGAATCTAATGGGATTGAGTATCTAGTTGAAGTTTTTTTTCCTTGTATATTTTTAATAGAGAAAACCATAGTGGTATTGTCCATCCCCTTCATCCCATAGAATCTTCATTTTTAATCCCTAAAAATTAAGGATATTGACAAGGCCCATGCAAGGCTCACGTTTTCCCCTAATGAGAAAAATCACTCACATTGATTTCAACCACAAATGTTCAATTGGGATGTAGTATTTGCAATAGTGGATCTCTAGCAATTACTTCTTTTAGTTTCCTTTTGTTTGTATCTCCAATGAAAGGATTTTCCTTCCTTTTAAATGATGGTATACCAATCTTGGCATAATTATATATGAATCTTTGGTAGAATTAAAAAAAAACTAGGAAGATATGGAGATCGACTAGATCTTTTAGGATGTGGCCATTCCATCGTACCTGCATGTTTTTAGGATCCATGTAGATTCCATGTTTGGAGATCATATGTCCAAGATATCTAACCTCTATGTTTGAAATTTCAGTTTTTGATTCCTTGGAAAAGAGTGATTTTACCTTAACACTCATAAAAATATTTATAAGTGTTTGAAGTGTCCTTCTTCTGACTTACCATAGATAAAAATATCATCAGGAAAGTTTTCCATGAACTTTCTAAATATATTTTAATGCACTATTCATGAGTGTAATGAACATGGCTAGAGCATTGGTGAGACCAAATGGCATCACCAAAAACTCATATTGCTCATAGCTATTGCTATAGGTAGTCCTAGGTATAATTTCAACCTTTATCCTAATCTGGTGATACCCAAATCTTAAACTACAAGAAGTGACCCTCTATAGTGATGGTTGATGCCACATAATTTCCTTGCTTCATGATTGCATGTTCCATCATATATATCATCGTGCACATACTGTAATTCAAATGACGTATATACAAGGGGGGGGGGGACCTCCTAAGGAGCGAAAAAGTGCCCTGGTGGTCCTAGAGTGTTCACACACATCACATCACTACCTAAATATATCAACATTACCAAGATGGCACATTTCTTTCCTATGGAAAAGATGGATACTTCCTTGAATGTTGCAAGATTATATGTTAAAGATTTTTTTTGACTTTATGAAATGCCTAAAAGCATAATTTCTAAAAGAGACTCTAGGTTCACATCAAAATTTTGGAAAGAAATATTTGAATCATTTGGCACAAAACTTTGTATGAGTAGAGCTTTCCATCCACAAATTGTACTTGAAGATATGTTGCATATGTATGTGAATGAAAAGTATGATAATTGGAGTGAATATCTACCCTTAGTTGAGTTTGCATACAATAGTGCATGGCATGCATCTATAAAAATGACTCTGTTTGAGGCTATGTATGGTTATAATTGTTTGAGTCCACCTTCGTTTTCTGGTTTTCCAAATAAAGTAGAAGAATCTAAAGGAAGTCTTGAATAGATGGATGAAGAACTTGGAAAAAAATAAGCAGGTTTTGCATGCAACATGGGGGGAGCCAAATTTTGCTAAATTTGAAGATTCACACACTTCTTTGAGGGATGGTCAACTCTATTTTAAGAAAGATTTTGCTGCATCATATATGAGGAGGCTAAAAATCAAAGAATTACCTTGTGATTGAGAGTGACAGTGAGAGTAAGAATGAGAGTGCAAGTGCAAAAAATATTGTGATAGCTCAAGGCTGGTCAGGAAATCGAGTCTTCCTCAAGAAGATATTTTCCAAGGTATTTTATCGATTGATTCAAATCTATAATACTAGAACTTCTCTTTCTATGTTTCATATCTTCTCTACTCTTTTGCATTAGATTTTCTATTATCTTGTGCAATTTTTTGTTTTTCTTCTATTCTTGAGTGATCACAAGCTTCTTATTGGGGATAGCTTATGATTGAGGAAGAGCTACAATGTTTTATATGTATGTGTATATGTGTGTATTCATGCATGTATGTATGTATTTATGTGTATGCATATGTATATTTGTATGTACTATATATATATATATATATATATATATATATATATATATATATATATATATATATATATATATATATATATATATATATATATATATATATATATATATATATATATATATACACACACACACATATATATATATATATATATATATATATATATATATATATATATATATATATATATATATATATATATATATATATATATATATATATATATATATATATACAGAGAGAGAGAGAGAGAGAGATGCACACACATGTGTGTATAGTTGTATATAGAGGTATGTGTGTATCTACTATATGCATATATTTCTTAATTTTATGCATACAAAGTGTTTTTTGGCGAAGCTCATCCTCAAAATCAGCAATGCCCTCTCTCTCTTCCTTGGATGGAAAGGAATCCATCTTCTCATGCTCTTATTTTTACATTTCGCAGTCTTCCCCAAGGGCTCAAATTTGACACACTCCTGTGGAAAGGTTTGAACAAGATGAAACCCTTTTGTTCCATGAGTGACAATTGGAAGTGGACTATGGGCAGGAGGCAATAAGATGCTATTTGGTTCCTTATATTGGGTATCGCAAGAGTGGAAAACTAGAAAGTCCAGAGATCCAAGATACTTTGGAACAAATGCTTTTGCATGTTCAAGCACCTCTAGAACCAAGGTAGAAGACAATCAATCAGGTTTAATAACATTGACTTGACTCACAAAGTCGTCTTTAAAATTTGGTGCCTTTTAAGATGCAAAATTGATTCTTGGGATGAATCATAGAAACACCTTATGCTTGGTCATGATCCCCATCACCTAAAGGGCTTGAAGTGACACAATGGAAACAAAATGGAGGACATTCCAAGAAATAGAAGAAATCTAGACTTGCATCGCTCTTTTAACAAGAAGTTATGTCTGAGTTGGACTTTTATTCGATGGGACTGAAAGTTTAAGGACCTCTGACACCTTCATATTGAGAACAAAAATTTAGTCCTCATGTGAAAGATTCTACACTAGGGGATGTGGACCAATGTTCAAGCTAGCAAAACTTGCAATGCTCCCCCATTGAAGCAAGAAATACTATAGCATCATGAAAGACTTAGAACACTTTTAATTTTCCTATTCAAGAAGTATCGTGACCTGCAAACACCTTAGCATACTCCTACTATTGGTTCATCAAGTCAACAAGAAGCCAAATTTCCTTGGTGAAGCAATCGGATGCTCTTTCAGTCTATGGAATAGTGTTAGGAGTGTTGGTGCAATTCACAAGCCTACACATTTGGCTTGTAGTTCATACACATATGAAGATGCATAGGAATCAATGCTAGTGGATAATTACCACTTTATCCTTTTGTAAAGGTCATATTTGACTTGGAATCTTTGTGAACACCTACCAAAGTGAACTCGTGGAAAACTTATCTTTGATTGATGGAATATCTCCTATAATGGAGGATCACTTTTTAGAGAGAGCCAAAATTTGAATTCAAATTCAAATTGAATGTAAACACTTATATAAACCTCTAGGAAAAAGTCGCGGGTAAGACTCATCAATCTCGAGCTCCTCATTCTCATTTTCTGAGTGTGTGTGAGGCCTACACTCTATCCCACACCTATCTACACCATTAGGCAATGATCTTCATGCCTATGGTATTGTACAACATTGTTCATTAATACATATATCTACATTGTCTATTTTTGAGATCTCTGTCATAGTCCTTGAAAGTCTTTCAACTTGTGGAGATCATATCGCACTCATTTCTCCACCAAATTCAAAGATCTATAGCTTTCTGGAACCAGCTCAAAGTTTTCTACATCCTATAAAAGTTTGAAGGATTTCTATTCAGCCATTTCAGAGAAAAGTTTGTCGAAGTGATCACTGGTCGAAGTCTGCAACAGTCCTAAAATATCGGGGGTAAAGGTTTACTTGCTAAATTGCTTTCTCTAAGCATAGTTAATCTTTTTAAGTCATTCTACTTGGAATAGTTAGCTTGCTAAGCTAATTAGATACCTCTAAAAGGAATTTTCCAATTCCTACTGTGCTGGTCATACTGAGCAAAAGATACAGCAGGTGTCTAGCCAAGAATAGAAGGTTTTCTTGAAGATTTGAAGTTCAAAGTTTTCTGTTTTGATTCAACCTTTTCATACATCATTTCCAAGTACATAGGCCATTTTATGGTGTCATTAGAAAGCTAAGAAGGTCCACTTATCAACTCTGAGGCATCAAAGGGCTGCTACAAAGCAAGATTTGGCAGTGCTTACTCATTCTCTTGGAGTGTCCATCCATCATTCCCAAGAGTGGTATCAGAGCAAAGTTGAAGTAAAATGGGAGATGGTTTTCCTTCATTTATTGGTAAATTTGACAGGAACAACTATCAGGCATGGTCTCTAAGGATGAAGACATACCTACAAGGAAGGAGTCTTTATGGATACATCTCAGGAGATGAGGAATTTCCCTCATTCAAAACCAGAGGACTACCAACAAAGTAGGAACATGAAAAGCTCAACACATTGTGTGCCAAGGATGCATTAGCAAGGTCTTACTTACTCAAATCCATCTCTGATTTTCTTTTTCCAAATATTAAAAACTGTAAGACATCCCAAGAGACTTGGGAAACCTTGTCATCCTATTTTTTCTTCCAACACAAGGGCCAAAAAAAACCAATTGTGGATTGAATTTACCACACTAAGGAAGCAACCTAAGCAGGCTATTTCAGATTTTGTGACCAAGATTAAAGATGTAGCAGATCAGTTAGCAAGCATAGGAGAAGAGATTGAAGAAGAGCAGATAGTAAGGCAAGTTATCAATGGGATCAAAGCTGATGACAAATGGGAAAGTTTCACCACTGCCATGGACCTATACATGGACATGCAAATTCGAGATCTTACAACTCTCATGGGGCAATTGTTCACTCATGAAGCGAAGCTCAACAAGAATGGAGACACATCCAAAGGTAATAGCTCTTCTGCCCTATACACTGATAAAAGTAAGTCTAAAGTTAAAGGCAAGAACAAGAAGATAGAAGATGAAGGCACTACCTCCCAAGCCAACTATGCAGGGAGAGGTAGATCATCAAGAGGAAGGGGTAGAGGAGGTAAGCAAGGTAGGGGGAGATACTATAACTCCTCACCATGCAACATGTGTGGTTTATCAAATCATACTACGCATGAGTGTGTCAGGAACTACAAGAACCAGAGAGGAAGAGGATATCAAAGAGGTGGATACTCACAGTCAAGAGGCAGATTCAACCATCATCAAGGGTACAACAACAACTATAATAACAACTACAACAACAACTACAATGGAAACTACCAAGGAGGATTCAAATCCAGAAAGGACTACAACAACTATATAGAAGAGCAAGATGATTCTCTTCTGATTATGAACATGACTTCAAAACCAAGTACAAATGATGACCATCTCTTCTACATTGACTCACGATGCTCAAATCATGTGGCTGGCAATGTAGCTCTACTCTCTAACCTTGAAGAACCAAGAGTTAAAGTTGATGACACCAAGCACCCAGTAGTTAAAGTTGGAAATGTTAAGACTTGTGATGGAAATCAGAACTTGTTGAGTAGGGTACTATATGTACCAACCATTACAAAAAACTTGATGAGTGTTGGAGAGATTGTGGAAAAGGGCTTGTAGGTTAGATTCAGCCAATTTGGAGCATTTGTGGAGGATCCAAAGCATGGGTTCAAGAGAATTGCTAAAGGAGAAAAATCAGGTAGACTTTTTACATTTGAGCTAGAAGATACAAAGAAGATTGCACTCTACAATTATAAAGATCAAACAGTTTCAGAACTTGAGATTTGGCATAAGAGATTAGGGCATGTAGGAGAAAGAACCTTGAAGCTAATATGCAGGGATCAATGTGTAATTGGAATACCTAATGTTTCCAAACAACACATGATATATAAATGTGGTGCATGTCAGTTTGGGAACTCTCACAGGTTACCATTCTCACGGAAAGGCTACATGCATGAGGACTACCTAGAACTTGTCCATACAAATGTATGGGGACCAAGCAAAGACCCCTCAATCTCAGGATCAAGCCACTATGTATCTTTTATTGATGATTATAGCAGGTGGACTGTATTGTACTTTGTGAAGCACAAAGATGAAGTGTTCAATTGTTTTAAAAAATATCTTGAACTTGTTGAGAATCAAACAGGAAGAAGCCTAAAGAGGCTAAGGTCAGATGGAGGAGGTGGGTATTTCTCCAATGAGTTTGAAGCATTCTTGTAGGACAGAGGAATCAAGAGAGAAATCACCACAAGGTATACTCATGAACAGAATGGGGTAGCTGAGAGAAGAAATAGGTTGATTGTTGAAACAGCTATGCTATCTATGCGCAGAGAGTCTATCTACTGCCACTAACCTTATAAACAGGTTGCCATCCAAATCACTTGATGGGATAACTCCTTATGAAGCATGGCATGGGAAGAGACCCTCACTTGATCATTGCAGGATATTTGGATGTGTAGCATATATACACATTCCTTCTCAGATAAGAGGTAAGCTAGACCCTAAAGCTGAGGTGTATCTTTATTGGATATAATCCAAATCAGAAGGGATACAGGTTCTACAACGCTTCAAATAAAGGATTCATGGTTAGTAGAGATGTTGTCTTTGATGAAAATGATTCTTGGTATGAGAATGAATGTAGGAAGTTTAAACTACCCTATGACTTGGAGGAGGATTTTCCAAGTCTTGCTAAGGAGGAACCTACTCAGAATGAAGAAACCACTTCAGATGATGAAGACATTATCAATCTTGAAGAATTCAAGGCATGGAAGTCCAAAGGCAAACTCAAGATAAAGAAACTTAAAGACGTACCTGAATCTTCAAATCAATCAATCAGAAGATCACAAAGGGAGAGCAAAAAACCTATCAGATATGGGTATGCTACTTCTCTTGTTACTAAACACTCTGTTTATCTTGCCAAAGACTTGTTAATTGAAGAACCAAGATCATATGAAGAAGCAAAGAACAAGATAGAATGGAAAGAAGCTATGGATGAGGAGATTGAAGCACTCAAAGAAAGTGACACATGGGAACTAGTACCAAAGAAAGAGTCCATGAAGGTAATTGGATCTAGATGGATCTATAAACTCAAAAGAATTCTGATGGGTCAATAAACAAGTATAAAGCCAGATTGGTGGCCAAGGGTTTTGCACAAACCCAAGGCATTGACTATGAAGAAACATTCTCACTTGTAGCCAAGATGCCAACCATTAGGGTATTAGTAAGTGTGGCTACATCTAAGAATTGGAACATGTATCAGCTAGATGTAAAAAATGCTTTCTTGAATGGATGGATTTCAGAGGAGGTATATATGTCACAACCTCCTAGCTATGAGGATCCAAACAAGGTAACATATGTGTGCAAATTAAATAAAGCTCTTTATGGATTGAAGCAGGCACCTAGGGCATGTAACCACAAGTTGACCACATATCTTCAAGACCAAGGTTTTGTCATGAGCAAGGTAGAAACTTCTCTATTCATTAAGAGAAGTAATTTAGAGGTAATATACCTATGTGTATATGTTGATGATATCATACTTACAGGTAATGATGTCAATGGAATCAGACAAATCAAGAACGAGATGATGAAGGAGTTCAGGATCAATGATCTTGGTCTACTAAAGTATTTTCTTGGACTTGAGTTAGTCTATACTAACTCTGGAATCTATATTACTCAGAAAAAATACATACAGGATATGTTGAAGAAGTTTCATTTGCAGGATGCCAAAGTTGCAAATACTCCAATGGAGGTAAACCTAAAACTAAGTGCCCATGAAGGTGATGAAACTGATGATATTATAGGTTATCAAAGCATAGTGGGAAGCTTGAACTATGCTACCTTAACAAGGATAGATATTGCATATGGAGTTAGTGTGTTAAGTCAGTTTATGCACAAGCCAAGGGTACCTTATCTAGAAGGTGCTAAAAGAATTCTAAAGTATCTCAAAGGCACTCAACATCATGGTTTGTATTTTCCTTACACTTTAGATTGGATATCAAGATTTATTCAGATGCAGATTGGGTAGGATGCAAGGATGATAGGAGAAGCACTTCAGGATACATTTCATTTACAGGTGATAAACCAATATCATGGTCTTCAAGGAAGCAACCTACTATTGCTTTATCTTCTATAGAGGCAGAGTATAGAGGATTGGAAAATGCCACTCAAGAAGCCATATGGATCAAGTTATTGTATACAGAATTGGGTTTGTATGCTACCTCACCATTGATCTTTGGAGACAATACAAGCTCACTTCACCTTGCAGCTAATCCTATTTATCATGCGAGGACCAAGCATATAGAGGTCCATTAACATTATGTGAGAGAAAAACTATTAAGCAAGGATATTCAACATATGTATCAACCAACATGCAGTGTGCAGATTTGTTAACTAAAGCATTGGATGGAACCAAACTTTGCAGGTTCAAATCAATGATTGGATTGCAGGATATACATGAAGATTGAAGATGAAGACCAAGCCAAAATGTTTGGCATGAGGGGGAGCTGTTGGTGCAATTCACAAGCCTACACATTTGGCTTTTAGTTCATACACATATGAAGATGCATAGGAATCAATGCTAGTGGATAATTACCACTTTATCCTTTTGTAAAAGTCATATTTGACTTGGAATCTTTGTGAACACCTACGAAAGTGAACTCGTGGAAAATTTAGCTTTGATTGATGGAATATCTCCTATAATGGAGGATCACTTTTTAGAGAGAGCCAAAATTTGAATTCAAATTCAAATTGAATGTAAACACTTATATAAACCTCTAAGAAAAAGTCGCGGGTAAGACTCATCAATCCCGAGCTCCTCATTCTCATTTTTTGAGTGTGTGTGAGGCCTACACTCTAGCCCATACCTATCTACACAATTAGCCAATGGTCTTCATGCCTATGGTATTTACAACATTGTTCATTAATACATATATCTACATTGTCTATTTCTGAGATCTCTGTCATATTCCCTGAAAGTCAGTCAACTTGTGGAGATCATATCTCACTCATTTCTCCACCAAATTCAAAGATATATAGCTTGTTGGAACCATCTTAAAGTTTTCTACATGCTGGCAGAGTTTGAAGGATTTATATTCAGTCGTGTCAAAGAAAAGTTTGTCGAAGTGATCACTAGTCGAAGTCTACAACATTCCTAAAATATCGAGGGTAAAGGTTTACTTGCTAACTTGATTTCTCTGAGCATAGTTAATCTTTTTAAGTCATTCCACTTGGAATAGTTATCTTGCTAAGCTAATTAGATACCCCTAAAAGGAAGGTTTCCAATTCCTACTGTGCTGGTCATACTTAGCAAAAGATACCACAGGTGTCTAGCCAAGAATAGAAGGTTTTCTTGAAGATTTGAAGTTCAAAGTTGTCTGTTTTGATTCAACCTTTTCATACATCATTTCCAAAGTACAGAGGCCATTTTATGGTGTCATTGGAAAGCTAAGAAGGTCCACTTATCAACTCTGAAGCATCAAAGGGCTGGTACAAAGCAAGATTTGGCAGTACCTACTCATTCTCTTGGAGTGTCCATCCATCATTCCCAACAAGGAGCGAGGCACTCTAGAAAATCTAGAAGGAAAGATATGTGGCCAAATTCTATAAGCCTCCTAGAGCGTGATCTATAGGGAAATCCCTTATTTGTTTAAGTAGACATATTCATGACTATAAGACCGTCCCTCCCTTTAGGCACCACAAAGTGTTCATCCTATAGAAAAAGGGCTAAAAAACAAATGAATCCCTCATGAAGGGAAGAAAAAGGTTATAAACCTTCTTCATTACTCTCTCTAACATTGTTAGGTCTTTTTCTTGTTTAATTTAAAGCATTTTTACCAAAGAAAAAAACAAAAGATTAGGCAAATTGCAATAGATTATTTCTCATATATAATGATATTAACTTTATGTAATGACAATTATGAGAATGAGATATATCCAATTTTCCATAAAGTTCAAAAAATACAAAAATATCACAACTATATCCAAATTGAAGCTTAGCATGGATGCAATGCAATAAGAAATATTTCTTGAAGAATTGCTTGGTATACCTCCACCTAGGCCGATTGACCATGCCATAGACCTATACCCAGGGAGGGAAGCCATATTCTAGAGTGCTCTATAGATTTAACATAGATAAATTGAAGGATCTTAAGACTCAATCAGATAATCTTAAAAAAAAATCTTGATAAGATCGAGTGTTTCACCTTAGAAAGCACCTATTTATTTCAGAAGAAGAAAGATGACTTGTATAGATTATGCATTGACCAAAATATTTACCCAAAAGATCATTGAAACAAAAAGTCATTGAAAAATTATATTTTGAAAATACTAAAAATTGGAAGGCCTTTTGTGGTTGCACATGATGCAAGTGGTAGTCAGATAGGATGTGTTCTTTCACAAGATGGTAGTTTGGTTGCAAATGAATCCAAAAGAAAACATGAACTAAATTATCCTACTCATGATCTGCAAATTCTTGATATTATACATGCACTTAAGCATTGGAGACGTCTACTATTAGGGATTAAGTTTGAATTGAAAACAAATCATCATAGTCTAAAATGCATTTTCACACAACCATTGCTTACCAATAAGCAAAAGTGTTAGATTGAAGTATTAAACGAGAATGAGTTTGACATTAATTTTTTGGCTCGTAAGGAAATAACGCTGCTGATGCATTGAGTCAAAAACCTTTATGTTATCTGCTTTCTATAGCAAATTTTGATTTAATCAATCAAATCCCAGAAGGACTAAAACAAGAATCTTTTTAGGTGCATATCTTCAATTTTTTCATCCAAATAGGGGATTGATGTATCAAAATGAATTTCATTTGTAGAATGGATCTTTGTATTGCAACAATCGATTATGCATTTGTTTTGAGTATCCATTGAAAGTTCAGAAAGTACATGATTTTCATGAAGCACCTTTTTCTACAGATCCACGTTATTCAAGGACCTATGCTAAAATGACATATTTTTAATTATTACCATGTATGAAGTGGGATATTAGAAAATATACTAGTGAATGTGGAAAGTGCCAACCGGTGAAATTCGAGTTTAAGAGAATGCTTGGAATGCTACAACTTTTGGATGTTCCAAATTAGAACTTTGGGTACCTCTATGGACTTCATCACTAAACTACCTACCATCAAAAGTAAACATGATACATATTTGTGGTGGTCAACCTACTTACCAAGATGGCACATTTCTTTCCTATGAAAAAGACAATATTGCCTTGAAATTTGCAAGAATATTTGTAAAAGATATTTTTTCAACTACATGGAATGCTTAAAAACATAATTTTTGATAGAGACTCTAGGTCCACATCAAATGTCTCAAAAGCAACATTTGAATTGACCAGCACTCACAAACTGATGGGAAAATCAAGAGGGTTAATTGGGTACTTGAAGATATGTTGTGTATGTATGTTAATGAAAAGCAAGATAATTGGAGTGAATATCATCCCTTAATCGAGTTTGTATACAATAGTGCATGGCATGCATCTATAAAAATGAATCCTTTTGTGGCTATGTATGGGTATAATTGTTTGACTCTACCTTCTTTTTTTAGTTTTCCAAATAAAGTAGAAGTATCTAAAGAAATGCTTGAGAAGATGGATGAATAACTTGGAAAAAATAAGCAACACATTAAAGAAACTCTGAAAGGTAAAAGAAATTGAATGATTTAAGAAGAAGAACACTTGATTATCAAACATATGACATGGTTTTTGTGAAAGTCAATCCTCACTAATCTAGCTTGTTGCTCGGGAAGGATCATAGACTTTCTCCAACAATACACAGGTCCTTTCAAAGTTTTGAAGAAGATTAGATCTCTTACTTATTTATTGAAATTACCTAAACATTTAAATGTGCATCCTATGTTTCACATAAGCTTACTTAAAAGAAATGTACCTAATATTTCTCATGTTTTCTAGGACAAATATAAGCTAAAAGAGGAGGGCTCTCTTGGACTTTGACATGAGATAGTATTAGACAAGAGGGAAAAATGACTTAGAAATAGATCTATAGTAGAGATTTTGGTAAAATATCACACATATCCAGTTGAAAGTTTGACTTCAATAAACTAAGATGATTCTTTGGTGCATTATCCTTCTTTCCAACTCTAAGGACAAAGTTAAAAAACGGGGGAAATAATTGTAATAGGTCTTTTGATAGTGAAATAATTCATTTTGTATTTTTCATTATATATTGTGGAGATAATGATTAAGTAGGCTATTTTATGCATATAGGCAAAAATTTGGCATTACAAGTTTTATATTCTCTCTGTAAACCTTATTCTTCATCATGTTTTTTGGTGGAAAATTGAACATGAAGATGTAAGAATTAAGAGAAATAATGTATAAAAGAAAGGTAGAGGATGCATAGCAGAATAATAGTGTCTCTATGAAAATTTCTTGAATCATGTTTTAAGTTCTTCTTTTAAGGTTCTACATTTAGTTTACTATAAGATAATGCCTTGATTTTACTCTCTCTCTCTCTCTAGAATTTCTAAACTTGTAGGACTCAAAAGTGGTATTTGGAGGTTGATTTGGACCTAGGGCATCTCGAGTACTATTGTGTATATCAAAGAGCTGTTTTGCCTCTCATAATTTGAAGTTCATTCCTCACTATTTTTGAGTTACAAGGCTTGGAAAAGTGTCATTTTATATACTTTAAAAAAAAAATAGCTTTGCTATTTCTATTCGGATTCATCATTTTGATGTATACATGTTGTCATGCATACTTACTGAATGTCTTTAGATATATCTATTTGTTGCTTTTCTTATATTCTTGGACAAGTACTGCTAAAGAAAGCACTTGACTACTACAAACATATACTTTTGTGAAAGTTTTGCATGCAATATGGAGAGAGCTGAATTTTTCTATATTTGGTGGATCACGTGTGTCCTTGAGGATGATAAACTCTGTTTTGAAGGAGATTTACAAGAGACTAAAAATCAGAGAATTACCTTGTGATTGAGAGCAAGAGTGTGAGAGTCTGATTAAGAGTGCGACTTTGAATGAGATTTTGATAGCTTGAGGATATTTGGGAGGTCGAGGCTTCTTCAAGAAGCTATTTTGCAAAGCTATTGTATCAACTGATTCAAATGTGTAATAACAAAACTTCTCTTTCTCTAAGTCATACCTCATCTATTCTTCTATGTCAGATTTTCTCTTATCTTTTGCAATTTCTGTTTTTTCTCTCTTCAACTATGCTTGAGTGATCATAAAAATTTTGATTGAGGAAGCACTATAGATGCAGACCACTATTTAAGCTAGTAAAACTAGCAATGCTCCCCCATTAAGCAAGATCAGATGCTATAGTAGTAGGCAAGGCTTAAGCTTAGACTACTTTTACTTTTCCTATATGAGAAGCATCCTGACTTGACAACACGTTAGCAAGCTCCTATTATTGGTTCATCAAGTCAACAAGAAGCCATCTTTCCTTGGTGAAGTAATAAGATGCTCTTTCACTCTATGGAACACTCTTAGGAGTAAAGCACTCTAGAAAATCTAGAAGAAAATATATGTGGCTAACTTCTGTAAGGCACCAGAAAGTGTTCAGCCTAGAAAACAACAAGCTAAAAAAGAAATGAATCGATCATGAAGGTAAAAAAAAGATTACTAACGTTCTTTGTAACTCTCTCTAACATTGTAACATTGTTGTGTCTTTTCTTTTTTTAATTTAAAGCACTTTTGCCAAATAAAAAAAGAAATGCTTTAGGATAAGAAAAGAAGAACCTTTATATAGAAGTATTTTCTTTCAATAGTGTAGTTCGAACTCCCGAGAGCCTATGATGAAAATCTCAATAGTTTATTCCTCAGATTTAAGGATATTAACTTTATGTAACGGCAATCATGAGCAATCAAATATCTGCAATTTTCCATAAAGATCCGAAAATACTAAACTATCACAGCATGGACGCAATGCAATCAGAGAGCCAACTCTATAAACTCTAGCAAGCCGCTACATATTCTACAATGGGACGTTTCAGTCGTTACATATATATTCAGAAAAGAAAACTCTAATTAAACGAGACATCAGTGACGGTTATATGCGAGAGATTTGCAATTGTTAAAATGAGTAGTAAAAAAATTTACTCTAAGAAAAAGCAAAAGCTGCTTTATGGATCCTGGGAAAAGCATGCGAGATCATCTCCGTCCTTTAAAGTAGGAAGAAAAAAAAAAACGGCAACAAAACGCAAAAGCTGCTTTATGGCTTGCGACAGCATCAGCTATATATTCCAGAGTCACGGCTTTCGGCTATCTTAGACCGGCTCATTTAGTCCATGGTAACTTGTTCTCCTCTGTTCGAACGAAGTAAGTAGGTGCCCTCTTCAGCATCGCAAACAGAAGCGGAAGCAGCTGCGACGTCAAGAACTAGCAGTGCGATGGGCTCGACTTGCAGCACATCAGAAACACGTAGCTCAAGAAGTAGCGGTGCGATGGGCTCGACTTGCATCACAGCAGAAACAGCTGCTGGCAGTTCTAGGCGTCTCTTTGATAAACAAAGTCCGGGGTCTGTAGTCTCTCGATCATCTCGATCGCACATGTCGTCGTCCTCCTCATCTTCAGTCTTGCCGTACATAGGAAGACGCTTCACGTCCATGTATACGGGATCGCCTTGCCCTTCTTCATCGTCAACTGCTTCAGGAAGTCCGAAATCAAGGTCTGATGTTGTTCACATAGAAACTGAAGGTCGATCTGCTGTCGGATGTAGGAGGCACTTTGATAAAAAAAGTCTGGTGTCCCCAGACTCTTGGTTATCGCGGTCGTACAACTCGTCGCCTTCTTTATCTTCAAACTTGCCCTACATAGGAAGACACTTCACGTCCAGAGTAGATGATCGCCAGGCCCTTGTTCATTGTCAGCTACTTCACAAAAGCAGAAATCAAGGTTAAATGTTGTCGAGGTAGAAACTGAAGGTCGATCTGCTCCACTAGAAGCATCCAGGACACCTTCTCCTCTACTGGGCAAGAAGCCTGTACTTCCTTCAGCGAAAACCTTACTACCTGGAAGCAAGAAATCTGATGAAATCAAATCAGTGTGCTCATCCGTAGGTTCGCAAAGATCAAGCAGTCTCTTCCGAGAATCATCTCCATTGGAACGGACATTCGCCACCCGCATCAACCTCATCCTAGTTTGCAAATCTGCCGATCTTATAATATTGTAATATGATAGTTTCCCTTATACTTCAACGAGAATTTGAGAAATTTCATTTTTCCGGTTGTAATGAAGGAGCGCGCTCTTCTTTATTTTTCTTCAATAGTCTAAGATAAATTCAAGTTCTGATACCAACTAATGTGATTGCTTCTTCTATCCCTAAATTAGATCTTCTACTCTAAAAGGAGTTACTTACTTTGGATGAAAGTAAGGAGTTATGATGGAAACCACACTTAGTGACTCTATTTTGTGTGAAGGACTTATGAGGGATTTTGTTTAGACTTGTCTCAAGTCTCATAGTATTTGATTTGATGATTATTATACAATTGATTTTTATTTTCTTTGGCTGCTATTAGAGGAATAATGGATTTACGCATCATACAGAGTTTTCTTCCTAGAAAAAACAAATGTAGCTCGGATTATACCGTGAGTTATAGTGCGTTTCACAAGTCAAGTACAAGCCTCTTATATGATCTATACTATTTTAACTAATCCAAGTTATAGTGGGTCTCACAAGGCTCTTATTTAGTACTATTTAAAATAGTATTTTATACCTTGGATACGAAGAGTTCATTTTTGAGTTTTAATACATGTTCACCAGCGTTATGTTTCAAGAAAAACAAAATCAAAACAATGAGAAATTTCATGATTTTAATAATCAAAGTATCTCCCTTAAGTTTTCTCTTTCTCCGCATTGGAAATAAAATCATAGCTATATGATCTATACTATTCTAACTAATTTGGGTAGTTCAAAATGCTTTTTCTAGATGTTCGAGTTAGATGTCGGTGGAAGCACGCGAACAAAACAAAGAAGAAGAAGAAGCTTGGAGCACAACACACAATATTGAATGTATTACCACGAGAATGTACAAAAATAAGAAGCCCATTAGGACAATAGGTGTATATACAAGCCGGGGGAAAAAAACCTCCTAAAGAGGGAAAAAAGTGCCCCAATGGTCCTAGAGTGTTCACACACATCACTACCTAAATATATCAACAAATCCCCCTCGGGAGTGATGTGGTGAACAAGGAGCTGGCACTCATGTATAAGGAAGCACCAAGCTATGTGGAATCAATCCACAAAAGGAAGTAAGCCCAAAGCTTTGCGAAAAACTTCAAACTTCTCCTTAGGCAGAGCCTTCATGAAAAGGTCTGCAATGTTCTCCTGCATGGGCACATATGCCAAGCTAATCTCCCCAGCAGAGAACCTCTCCCTGACATAATGATAATGCACCTCAATGTGCTTAGTGTGAGCATGGAACAGAGGGTTCCTCACAATTGCCAATGCACTCTGGCTGTTAGTGAAGATGGTGGTGGCAGAAGACTAACCAACTCCCAAATCAACCATAAGGTGTCTGAGACACACACACACTCAAAAGTCATTGTGAAAGCTGCCCTATACTCAGCCTCACAACTGGAAGTGGCCATAGTAGGCTGCTTCTTGCTCAACCAAGATATACATGAGCTACCAAGCATGAAGCGAAAACCATTGGTGGATACATGAGTGTCATTGCAAGCAGCCTTATCACTATCAGAAAAAGCATGCAAATCTGGTGGTAGTGATCTCCCCTTGGGATAAAACAATCCAAGTAGCCGAGTACCACTCAAGTAGCGAAAGATGCACTTAATCGCCTACCAATGCTTGAAACCCAGGCAATGCATAAACTTGCTCATCTGTGAGACAGCAAACTGAATATAAGGCCGAGTAATGCATAAGTAAATCAAGCATCCAAAAACCTACTGATAGAGAACAACATCAAATGCATCTCCAACATCATGAAGACTCAATCATAAACCTATCTTCATAGGAGTGGCAATAGGCTTACAGTCTTCAAGGCCAAAACGCTGCAATAATGTGTCAATATATTTTGTTTGACACAAAGCCATTCCACCATCAAGTTGTCTAAACTGAATGCCCAAATACTGATGCGAACACCCCAAATCAGACATCTCAAATGAGGCATGCAAATCAGCCTTGAAATCAGTAATATGCATGTCATGAGGACCAGTGAGCAGCATGTCATCAACATATACCACAATGATCAGAAGCACATCATTAGCACGCTTAACATATAAGGTGCTTTCAGTTGGACTGTTCGTAAAACCATGTGCAATCAAATAGGCATGTATCTTTTCATACCAAGCATGTGGTGCTTGCTTTAAACCATATAATGCCTTATTTAAGCTGCACACCTGGTTTTCATGCCCTTTGTGCACAAAGCCACGGGGCTGAAAAACATAAACTTCTTCATGCAAGTCACCATTCAGAAATGCTATTTTAATGTCCAACTGATCTACATTCCAACCATGATGAGCTGTAAGTGCACAGATGCTATGAACAGTAGTCATTCGGCAAGTAGGAGCAAAGGTTTCATCAAAATCAATGCCTTTTTCCTGCACATAACCCTTTGCAACAAGCCTAGCCTTATACCTGTCAACTATTCCATCATGTTTATGCTTCAGGTTTTATACCCACTTTGTGCCAATGGACTTCTTGCCAGGAGGCAAGTCACATAAAGACCAGATACCATTCTTCATTATAGCATCATATTCAGATTGGATAGCAGCCATCCAATTTTCTGAATTTCATGCTTCTTCAAATGAAACAGGCTCTTTCGCATCACAGAGACTAGACATAGCCATAGCATATCAATGTGATGCAAAAGAGGCACTATGAGAGCCTGGCTGAGTACGATATGATAGAGATTGCATCTAATTTGTTGTCATGCAAAGTTTGCACCAGCCATTTTGGCATAGTTTTTGCCTCCTCAATATCAGCTTTCTCATCAACAAGTGCATCATGTAAATCTGCATCAGAAATGGGATGATTTGCATCAGCACATGGAACCTGCAAAGGCTGAGAAGTTACCTCATTAGGACTAGAACTAGACTGTCCACCTGTATAAAAAAGTAGCAAAGTATCATACATGTCTTTGGAGCTAACAGATGTCTCCTTAGTACATGAAAGCAATGGCTGAATAACATCTTCCACAAAAACAACATCATGGCTAACCAGGATTTGTTTAGTCTGTGGATGATACAAACGATAGCCTTTACTTTTAGAACTCTACCCAACAAAAATACATTTTACTGCTTTATCATCCATTTTTTTTGTGATGTTGTTCAGGCACTAATGCATATGCTAGATAACCAAAAACACGCAGATGAGCAACAGATGGCTTGCAAACATGCCAAGCCTCATATGGAGTGATAGGATGCAGCGCTTTAGTGGGACACTTGTTAAGTACATATGCTGCACACATGACAACCTCAAGCCAAAAACTATATGGTAAAGCCTGACTCTTGACCATACACCTCGCCATCTCCATGAGTTACCTGTTCTTTCATTCAGCAACTCCATTCTATTGAGGTGTATACTGCACTCTACACTGATGTTTATCACATGTTCAGCCAGAAATGCATAAAAGCCAGAAGACATATATTCCCCCCCTCGATCATAACGGAGGGTGCCCATTGTACATGCGGACAGATTTTCAGCCCAAACCATAAACTGTTTGAAGCAGATAAACACTTCAAACTTTGCCTTCAATGGATATACCCATGCATGCCTAGAAAAATCATTGATGAAAGTCATGAAGTAAAGATAGTTCCCAAAAGAAGGTGTCTGCATACGACCACAGACATCACTATGTACAAGTTGCAATTTCTAAGTAACCCAAACTGAACCATCTTTTGGAAAGGAAAGAACGCTGCATTTTGCCCAAAATACAGACCTTCAAAAACATGTTTTCCGGGTTCCTCAAGTTTGGGCAAAGAAGACATCATTTCAGATTTCAGCAGGTGTAGCAAACACTAGAAAAATTCAGTTGACCAAAGCATGCATGCCAAAGCTTTGCATCTGACATAGCTCGAGAATCAAGTAATGCACATGCCATATCATTTACAGATCTTTCATAGTGTATGAGCTTATACAACCCACGACATAAAAATGCCAGAAGCAATAATGACATCGCCATTTGACAGATCATGAATTGTACATCTGTCATCAACAAATTTCACAACCAAGCCAAGTCTTGGCTAATGCAAAAACTGATAACAAATTTTTCTTGATCCTTGGCACAAACAAAACATCTGACAAAGTGAAAGAACTACCATCAACAGTAGTCAAAATGATCTTACGTACTCCCATAACATGATAAAAGGAGTTGTTGGTGCATGTAACAGTATTCCTTGTAGGGGCAGGCTCAAGTTAAGAGAAGAAACTACACTGCGAGGTTAAGATGTTTTGGTACGCCCCACTATCAAAGTACCAAACATCTGAGACTAATGCAGACATGCACTCCTCATGAGAGATGGGTCAAAACTGCAAAATAATAGTAAACACCCATTCTTCTTCCTGCACAAGATTAGCAGACTCTGTTTTCGGTGTAGAGGCCTCTACAACAATCATTCCGACTTCTTTCTTCTTTCCTCTTTAGGAACCAGTTTTGGATAGCTCTTGATGACATGGTCATTTGTTTTACAGTATTTGTAAAACAATTTCTCTGCTTTTCTAAGTTATTCTCATCTTTATCTTCCTTCTTCGAATGTGCAGCATTTGCAGATTTATGCTTACTAGTAGAAGAGCTCCAAGTTACCTTTGCCCTTCTAACATAGCCAAGAAGGCTTAGTACTACACATGCATAATAGACCCTATTTTGCCTAGACTGGTCTTCCTGCAACTAAATAAGAGATGAACTCCTCAAATGACAAGGCATTTGGATTGACTTTTCATCATCCAAATGAAGAGTTAAGAAAAAACTACGATATGAGTCAAGAAGACCATTCACAAGATGGTCTGCAACAAGTGAGCTATCTGGTAATAACTTCATCAGCAAAAATCAATTGTTCATTTCAAATCCTTGATCTTTGTGAGAAAACTGTCCATAGACTCACCTTAATTCATGTGCTCACATCTCCAATTGTTTTTGGAGGTAAGCAACCGAGCCTTGTTCCTAGCCTAGTAAAATGTGGTGAGTGTATCCAAGCATCCTTAGCTATCTTGTAAGAGAAAATGTGAGGAATAATAGCATGTTTGACAGACAAAAGCTATCAATGCATGTGTTTGAGCATCTCTGCCATCCAACAAATTTTCTCGATAGTAGGTGCAACAAAAACAGTAGCACGAATAGGAATCTGCACAATATCATCATCTTCGATAGATTAGGGAAGCATCACATATGGCGACACCATTGCATATGCGAAAGTATGCAAGTGTTTCATATGCAATGATACAAAAGCATTGCATAAGGGATGCCTTGAGGCATCACTTAGATGAACGGCATTAATCAGTGTGAATTATCATCCCTATATGACTATAGAGCATTGCTTGTGTGACAGTAGCCTTTGCTCATAACAAAAAAGAAAGTGCATCACCATTCGATCATCATTCTATGTGCATCAGATTAAAGAGCAAACCAACATTCATATCTATGCTATGCGTACGATCTCTCTCTCTCTCTCTTGCTTTCTCTCTCTTTCTTTCTCTCTCTCTCTCTTGTTTTATCTATCTCTCTCTATCTTTTTTCTTTCTCTGTCTTTATTGTAGGTTATTGCAGAGTTTACCAATCATAATATATGGCTAATTATTGTAAGTACAATTTTCATTGTTTCTATATCATTTAAAATTGTTTTGTTATCATAATTCACATACTCACACATACACATATACATACACATGCACATGTGCATACACATATACATATGCGTGCACATGCACAAACAAATCTATATGCAGATGCATGCACATACACATGCATGCACATACACATGCATGCACATATGCATAAACATACACATACACACACATACATAGATAAACACATACACGCACATACACATACATGCTTATAACATACACATACACATAAACATGCACATATACACATATACATGCAAATGCATATGCAAAAAAATATCTACATGCACATGCATGCACATTCACATACACGTACACACATACACATACTTATAACACGTACACATACACATGTACATACACACATACATACACATACATTGCATACTTATACATGTACACAAACACATGCATGCACACACACAGGTACATGGACATGCATGCACATACACATGCATGCACATGCACATGGCATGCACATGCACATGCACATACGCATGCATGCACATACACATACACACACATACTTATATACACACATACACATGCATGTGTATGTGTGTGCATGTGTATCTGAGTATGCATATATGCATGTGTGTATGTGTGCATGTATAGGCGTGTGTAGATGTATGTGTATGTGTGTGTATGTGTTTGTCTGTGTATCTCTTGTGTGTGTATGTGTGTGCATATGTGTGTGTATAGGTGTGTATATGCGTGTGTGTGTGTGTGT
>CM035418.1:38357084-38434584 GCA_020310875.1 Ceratopteris richardii
TAAATTTTGTATCATCATCTTCTTGGATATTCTTCCATTAGTGAGTGCACCGCTTTATATGGTTGAGTAGTACTCCCATGTTGTAATTTGGACATCTATTTTTTAGTGAGTAAGCATCCAGCTTACATTCCCTATTCTTGTCTCAAGATCTCTTTCTTTCTATCTCTCACTTATCATCTTAATTAATTAAGTGTGTATGCTCAAAAGGTTTTAGTATTGGAATGATCGTGGGACCCCAAATTCCAACACACATGACTTCCATATCTACCTCGGTTGAACACATCCATGAGAGAAAACGAAGAAGATCCAATTCTCATGTGTGGCTCTTCTTCTCTCAAGAATAGTAACGAAGAATTATCTCTTCCCTCTCTCTCCTTCTCCCTTGTGAAAGACTTTACCAATAAGCTCTGATACCAAGTGTGAGACTCTTCTCACAAAACGACATGAAAATCTAGCATATCTACTACTCTTCTCCCATCCTATTTATCCTATTGCTCCAAGATTAGAAATCTTCTAGAGTTCTCTAGGGTGACGTGGCCATCATGCACACTCACTCTACTTTCTAAGGTGGAACCTTAGGATAACCCCCGAGCTACGAACCTTATCAACACATGCGCTTGTTCCAACACACATTGGTAAATGCTCCACCTTGGATCTAAGTCTAACACAAAGTGCTTAGGTTGGGTCATATATAGCTCATCTGGCAAGTTTCCATGAAGAAATGTCATTTGAATACCAAGATGGTTGATCTCAAGATCATGTTCAATAGAGATGGAAAACAAAACATGCAAGGAGGAAAGTCGAATAACAAGAGAGAATCTATCTGTATAATTGACCTTAAGTACTAGGGAATATCCTCAAGCAACAAGATGAGCCTTGTGTTGTCGACTGTGCCATTAAGATGATATTGAATGCAAAATAACCAATGATAGGAAATAGGCTTTTGAACAGCAGGTAGAGGAGTTAAGTCCAGATTCAATTACACAATAGGGAATCATATTCATGATTCATGACATTAAACCATTGGGAGGATTCTGGTGAAGATAATGCATCACTCAACAAAAACGAGATCATAAAGTGCTTGAAGTAGATCCTTGAGGTGTAGGCCTTTGACAATAGGTGCATCATGGGTAGGATTCAACAAGTCCAATTCATGATAGATATCAACTAAAGGCCTGGAGTGAGCTAGAGGGTTAGATGAAAGTTGAGAGGAAGGCAGTATTCAAAAGAATCTTGTGCTTTGATCGGGGCTATCATGAACTAGTAAACACCCAAACGGACAGATTGGAATCTGAATCTAAAGATTGAGTGGATTTTGTTGGATTAAAGCATATAGAACAGTGCTTGAGAGGAGGATCGATCAACATGTAAGGTTGATGTGGTTTGAGCTGGTGTGTCTAAAGTGGACCTAGTGGAGGAAAATTGTATGGACTTGTTCTGGCGATAAAGGTTGAGGTGGGGAAGATAATTGAAGTTCGATGGAGCTAGATGAATTTTGCTCTTGCTATTGAACAATGGTATTAGGTAAGAGAGACACTTCTCATAGACATGAGGCATCAACAAGCATAGTAGGGCTTCCTAACAGAGCACCTTTGTCAAATATAATTGTGTGAAAGAAAAAAAATTCCCTTTTGGAGAGATCATAGAGTCGGTAGCCTTTGATGCCAAATGGATCACCATAGCCAACAAAAAATGGACTTAACACAATGGACAGAAAGCTTATGACGGTAAGATGTGTGCACATAGGCATAAGCTAGACTTCCAAAAATCCAAATAGATTTGTAATCATGAATGAGGCCTACCCAAGCTATAAAGAGTATGCCTTGAATGGGCTTGAAATAGTCAATTTAGATAAAAAATTGTTGGTGCAAGTGCCAAGCCTACACACTTGGCAAGGGATGAGAAGAGACATATGAGAACCATTGCTATGGATTCTTATCTTTAACCATTTGTAAAAGTCAAAGACTTGGAGAAATATTTGTAAACGCTACTAAACTCGTGAAGTTAGGAGAATCTCTTGGTATGAGTTTCCTTGAGGTAATATTTCCTAGATTAAAGGAACATTTTTTAGTGAGAACCAAATTTGAATTCAGATTTAAATTTGATCCTATCATCTATAAAATGATTGAAAACAAAAATCACAAGAAAAGCTCGCCATCTTGTCCCTTAGTTGATCATATTGTAGAGAGTGTGTGGCTCACGTCATAGCCTACACTTCTCACTATCATTGGGCATTGATTATCATGTCAATAATCATGTACAACATTGCCTTATAATACAAATAGATCATTGCTTATATCTGTTGATCTCTGTGTCATTGTCACTCAGAACAATGTTCTTGACTTTCTCATATCTCAGTCATTACTTCACGATTTTCAATGTTCTATGGCTTGTTGAAATCAGATCTAACTCTAATACATGCTGGAAAAATTTGAAGACATTCCATCTAGCAGATTGGAGAAAAGCGCCTCAAAGTGGTCATTGGTCATTCTCTATAGAGGTCCTAAAAAATCGGGGGTAATGCTACACTTCCTAAATTGATTTCTCTATGTATAGTCAATCATTTTAAGTGACTCCACTTGGAAGCATTAGCTCTTTAACACTAATTTGATATCTGTAGAAGGAATGTTTCTAATTCCTTTTGTGATGGTAGCACTAAAGCTTAACAAGCAGCAGGTGTGGTAAACAAAAATAGAAAGTTTTTGATGAATTGCGAAATTGGAAAGTAGTCTATTTTGGACTAGTCATTACATGCATCATTTACAAAGTACATAGGCACTTATTTAGTGTGAATGGAAAGCTAAAAGGGCCCTACAACTCAACTCTGAAGTAAAAGAGAGATGGTACAAAGCAAGGATTAGCAGTACCAACTCATTTCTTGAGGTATCCATTCATCTTTCCCAACAATGGTATCACAGCAAAGTCAGGTAAAATGGGAGATGGTTTTCCTTCTTTCATTGATAAAATTGGATAGGAACAACTATCAAGCATGGTCCTTGAGGATGAAGACATACTTGCAAGGAACCGAGTCTCTATAGATACATCTCAAGAGATGAGGAGTGCCCATTTTCAGAAGGAAAGGAGTATCTACAAGAGAGGAACATGAAAGAAAATCAATTAATGGTGTGCCAAAGATTGCATTAGCAAGGTCATACTTACTTAACTCTATCTCTGACTTTCTACTTCCACACATTAGGAATTGTAAGACATCCCAAGAGACTTGGGAAATATTGTCATCATATTTTTCTTCCAATGCAAGGGCTAAAAGAACCAATTGTGGATTGAGTTTATCACTCAAAGAAAGCAACCCAAGAGAGGTATCTCAGAGTATGTGACCAAAGTCAAGGATTTGGCTGACCAATTAGCAAGTATAGGAGAGGGGATTGAAGAGGAGCAAATTGTGAGACAAGTAATCAATGATATTAAAGCAAATGATAAATGGAAGAGCTTCACAACTACTATGGACATGAAAATCCCATATCTCACCACACTCATGGGGAAAATCTTACCCATGAAGCCAAGCTCAACAAAAATGGAGATTCATGAAGAGGTAATAACTCTTCTGCTCTATATACAGATAAAGGCAAGTATAAAGAGAAAGGGAAAAGCAAAATAATTGAGGATGAAGGTACAACCTCTCAAGCTAACTATGCAGGGAGAGGTAGAAACTCAAGAGCTAGAGGTAGAGGAGGTAAGCAAGGTATGGTGGAGACCTTTCCAGCCTCATATGGAGTGATAGAATACAATGCTTCAGTGGGACACATGTTAAGTACATATGTTGCACACATAACAGCCTCATGCCATGCTGATAGATTTTTAGCCAAAACCAAAAATTGTTTGAAGCACATAAACACCTCAGACTTTGATTTCAATGGATATACCCATGCATGCTTGGAAAAATCATCAATGAAAGTTACAAAGTAAAGATAGTTTCCAAAAGAGGGTGTCTGCATAGAGCCACAAACATCATTGTGAACAAGCTATAATTTTTTAGTAGCTCGAACTGAACCATCTTTTAGGGAATGAGGAACACTACATTTTGGCCCAAAATACAACCTTCATAGACATGTTTACCAGGTGCCTCAAGTTTGGGTAGAGAGGACACCATTTTAGATTTCTAGAGGTGTAGCAAACTAGCAAAATTCAGATGACCAAAGCATGCATGCCAAATCTTTGCATCTAATAAAGCCTGAGAATCATGTACAACACATGTTGAATCATTCAAAGATTTTTCATTGTCTATGAGCTTATACAACCCACAACATAAATGCCAGAAGCAATAATGACATCGCCATTTGATAGATCATGAACTGTACATCTATCATCAACAAATTTCACAACCAAGACAATCTTGGCTAAAGCTCAAACTCATAACAGATTCTTCTTGATCCTTGACATAAATAAAGCATCCAAAAATGTAAAACAACTAACATCTACATTAGTCAGAATGATCTTATCAACTCCCATGATAGGATAAGATGAGTTGTTGGTGCATGTGACAGGATTCCCTGTAGGGGCATGCTCGAGTGAAGTGAAGAAACTACGCTGCAAGGTAATATGTTTGGTTGGCCCACTATCAAAGTACCAAATATCTGATTCTACTACAGACATACACTATTCATGAGAATATGGACCATAACTGCAAACAATGGTAAATGCCCATTCTTCATTTTGTACAAGATTAGTAGACTCTATTTTTGGTGCACAAGCCTCTACAACAACCATTCTAGCCTCTTTCTTCCATGCCTCTTTAGCAACCAATTTTAGACAACTCTTTATGAGATGATCATTTTCTTTACAGTATTTGCAAATCAATTTCTACTTTTCTATTTTCTTTTCATCACTATCATCCTTCTTGGATTATTTAGAATTAGAAATTTTTTCTTACTAGTAGAAGAGCTCCATTTACCTTTGCCCTTCTACCTAGCCAAGAAAGCTTGATCTGCAATATGCATAATTGACCTGTTTTGCCTAGAGTGATCTTCTTGCAATAGAACGGAGACTAACTCATCAAATGTTAAAGCATTTTGATTGCATTTCCTGATCAAACAAAGAGTAGAAGCAAGACTTTGATATGAATTAGGAAGACCATTTAGAATAGTGTGCACAAGTGAACTGTAAGGCAAGACTTCATAAGTAGAAATCAATTGTTCCTTCAAATCTTTGATCTTTGTCAAAAACTATCCATGGAATCTCCTTCATTCATGTGCTCATTCTCCATTTGTTTTCAGAGGTAAGCAACACAAGCCTCATTCCTTGCTTGTTATAAAGTGGTAACTCTATCCCAAGCATCCTTAGCTATTCTGCATAAGCGAATGTGAGGAATAATGGCATGTTTGATAGATAAGGTTATCAATGCATGTGCTTTCGCATCTCTACCATCCCAACCAATTTGTTCTACAGTAGGTGCAGTAGGAACTGCAACATGAATAGGAACATGAAGAATATTTCCATCTTCAATACCATCTATATCACCTTTAGCAATTGTGTTTTGAGGGGTAATAGGATGTTTTTCAACACGCTGCACAATATTCCATACTCCTTTTGCAACCAATACATGCTGCACCATATAAGCCCATAATGGTAAATTGGTACCATCCAACTTATCCTCAACAACCAACATACGGAATACATCACTGCTTTCAACCATAGCCATTGATTAAAATACCCTAATGCACAAAAATGATTGTATCTCAAAAAGCTGGATAAAATTACCCTATCAAGTTTTGCTAAACCTATAGCAGACTTCAAGACGCTTACACTGGCAAACCAAAACCTATATATATCTTTGGCACAAAAAGATGAAATTGCCTGCACAAGCAATGTGTTAGTGCATTTGGAGGTTGAAAGGAGCTCAGATTGTGATTCTGACAACACATAGCAAAGTTGTTTTAATCTCCTTATCACGTTGAGTATGCTCACCAATTTTCATGTGATTTTGAGACTATGAATAGAGGCATGTCGATGACACCCTAGATGAAGTGGCAATGTTCTCTGATACCAGTTGTTGGAGTTCGAGGTCTACAGAAGCATGCAAACATCACAAGGAAGAAGAAGAACAAGCTTGGATCACAACACAAAATACTGAATGTATTGCCACTAGAATGTACAAAGATAAGTAGCCCATTAGGGTGATAGGCATATATACAAGCGGGGGAAAAAGACCTCCTAAAGAGGGAAAAAAGTGCCTTGGTAGACTAATGTGTTCGCACACATCATTACCTAAATATATCAACAAGGGCAATGTATAGATACAACTCGTCGAGTAGGAGAACTATGTTGTATTAGGTAGGAAGCCTAGGTAAAAAGCACTGTAGTGTTTTCATTTGTAAGTTTTGAAATAGGAATAACGTTTCAGGTTAGCTTAGGAACCTAACACACATCAAAGATCAGAGCAACTTGACCATTTGAGAGCTCAATCAGAATATATCCGATCCCTTCAGCATAATGGGTAATGTCATTCCCAAAATGCACTTCTATGAGATAATCTAGTGAATTGTAGGAAGAAAAAGAGTTCTTAGAGGAGGCAAGGTGACACGTAGCAACAGAGTCAAGTATCCACACATCTATTGATAGGTAATGTGATGTGGTTGAGGCCATAAAGGCCAACATAGATTCACAATAAACTTTGAAGAGAATCACCAAAGATGTTAGAAGGGAAGGACACACGGTATGCCTGAGGAGAGTTAGTCCAAGACTTTCAATGGGGTGTCGAAGATCGGAATTTGCAAGAAGCAACATGAAAACCTCGAGCATTTTGAGAGGAACTAGACCATCGTGTTCATGAAGCATGTTGAGAGAAAGTGGGTGATGCAATAGAATATATAGGAGATGACCATTCCCTAAATGATGAATTACAGTTTTTATAAGCAAGAAATGTATTCTTTTGACTATGAATCATCATGACTAACACATGTGTAGATAAAGATGTGGAACAAGAGTATATGTAGCCTAAGATGTGTGCTGTAATGCAATTTCTTACATACCTAACGGAATTAATATAGGTACAAAGAATTGTGCATGTGTACTTTGTGATGAAAAAAAAGATTGATAAGAACTAGGAAGAGTAGAAATAAGAACAGAGCTTGTGCCAGAGTTGGAAGGACCATCCTAGCAACGAGCAGATGATCAAGTTTGAGGTGCCATTGATGCAAGAAGCTTTCAACAACAGAGCTTTCCTTCATTTGCACAGCCATTAATTAGCAAAGTTAGTCTTGTTGGTGTGCCACTGAGTGGCTTTCATAGGTTTCCATTAGGTGCAACCAAATTTCATGTGTAGTCTTCAGTAGAAAAACATTTTCTTTGAAAGAATGTCATATGAAGCAATAATTCTAGGGGAGCATTGAGATCGCATTCATCCCAAACCTTAACTTGGTTACCATTAGCAGGATCATTTTTTGACGGGACAAACTTGAGTGCCATCAACAATAGGCCATATGCCTTGTTTCTGTAGCATCATCTACATAATTAAAGTCCATGGTTGGAAGTTTCCTTCATGGAGCTTGTCCAGTTTATAGGTATGCGAGGCTCGTGATTATGCCATGGGGATCAAGAACGGCATGTTGGAAATTGCATGATTAGAGAAAGGAGCGATTTATGCACAATGGCTCAAACATACCATGCAAAAATTGGGTGGATTACCCATAGGTTGTAACGCAAAGCACATACAATACGATTTCTTGGGAAGTGTTAAGATTGTTTTCATTGATTAAAGTTAAATAGAAATTACAAGAGCTGGTGCATTGATAAGGATGCCTCATTAGATTGTGAATGACTGGTACATATATAAAATTACTTGTCATAAGATAGGTTGACCTCATTTTTTCATCTCAATTGACAAGTACATATTAACAAGTGGTCTATCCTAGCCATGTGCAAGGAAATATGTACCCTCCATGGATGTGGCCCCGCAACAAACATGGAAGTGCTTCTCGCACAACTTCTAGGCATCTCTCATGTGATGACACACCCTCTTGGAGCAATCCATCATGATAACAGAAAGTGAATTAGATAAATAAAGCTTTTCTTATACTAGACATATATTAGATACGATTTGAGATGTTGGATTGTTCGTATCTTGCATCATATTTATAGGAAATGATCATTAAATTTTGATAATCACGAAATATCATGTGGTATGTTTGAAATAACACTATGCAATTCAATAAATGTGCATCTAAATAACACTAAGCATATCAATAAATGTGCACCAATAAGTGTGCTTAGCATAACGTGTTTTCTTACATGGGTGTACAGAAGAATGCGAGACCATCTCCATGATAGGCATAGACAGATCAGATGTTCAATAAAGGAGATAGCCAGCTTAAAACCAAACTGTATTATAACCAACATTCGAATACTTTCGGACATCATAGTTTTCATCCGGATAGTAGAACATTAAAACTTGAATTCTAATTTGAGATTTGATCATAGATATTGTACTTAATTAGCAGAGAAAGTGCTTAACTAGAAGATTAATTATCAGAAAGAAAGTGTTTAACTAGAAGATCATATGCTGAAGTGTATGAGATTACAACCAAACAGATGACTGATTTGACCAGAAATTACTACAATGTCTCATTCGCATTGAAGATCGCTGTAGGCTCCCATGGTAAATCACTTCGCATGAGGAATACAGCAATGATCCGAGAGTCCAAAGCTTTTACACTAAATCAGAATGAAAGATTGAACCTCAGAATTTCGTACCATGTACTTATCTGCCTTTGGATTGCTTAACGAGATAGCGGGCTAGCTCCTGTTCCAACCGACCGTTTCTCTGTCGTGCAAGACGCAGCTCCTCGCCAACGGATGCAACTTGTGCTTGAAGCTCTATAACTTGACAGAAAAGCCTCCGCTGCTCATGGATCTTCGAAATTTCTTCGGGATTAGCGTTCTCGATTGCAAGATTTATCAAATTGAATATCGCGTTGTTCTCTATGGCGCACGAGAGTGAAAGATCTTGGAGTCTAGCCATGAATTCAGAGCGAGAACATGGAGATGAGGACTGGGACGTCATGGTCGTTGGATCTGGCAGCGGATTACAGGTTATCAACGTGTTTGAGCCATTCGATGATGTGGATAAGTCCGAATCAGAGTAGGTTGCTCGATGGAGTATACGATTTTCCCTATGAAGTTTGGGCGATGGTATAGTCTTCTCTCGAGGTGCTGGTAAAGAAGGGCGTGAGTTCCTTGAAGACGTCGCAGGTGTCGTTATTCTTGGCGTTGTGTCCTTTGTCAGCAACGGTGACTCTCTGTTAGCCGAGGACGATGATGGTAATGAAATCGGCCTCTTAACAGGACAAGGAACTGGCGATTGCAGTAAGGAAGATAAACTATCTGATGATGATTTTGAACTGCATTCAGAAGCAGTCATGAATTCCGGTATTCGTGTCTCACCTGATAACGGTAACGATTTTGACGAGGAGGATGAGCACGATGACGCTGACGACACCAATGAAGATGATGGTGATGGCGAAGGCGACATCGACAGTGGCGATGGTGATGAGGAATGCGCACTAGGTGATGATGATGTAGGTAGCGAAAATCCGTTCCTAACGGTCCACTTCGAGGAAGCGAACGCAGATGATTTTTGAGGGAGTGTCGTTGATCGTCTTGAAGCGACGGATGAGAACACTGATTCTGTTCCATCAAGTTTCTTCCTCGTGGGTGGAGACGCTGTGCATGGAGCAGGTAGCGGTTCCTCGCCTGATATACAAGACGGTGACCTAGATGCTTCTGATTGGGGAGATCGACCCTCGGTTATTAGGTCCGTAACATAGAACCTTGATTTCTGCTTCCCTGAAGCAGTTGACGATAAATTAGGGCATGACGATCTCCTGATTGTAGACGTGAAGGGTTTTCCTATGTATGGTAAGTACGAAGGTGAGGACGGCGACGACAGGTGTGATGGCGATAACAGAGAGTCCAGGGACTGCAGACTTTGTGTATCAAAGATACGCCTAGAACTGCGAGCAGGTGTTTCTGCTGTGCTATGAGTAGTTTCCATTGCAGCCCTCTTCATCTCTAGATCGAGAAGTCCTACGGGCGGCTCGCTGCATCCTCTTCTGTGCGCCATAGCCAAGACAAAGCACCGTCGTATTTTGTGTCGGTGGACACTGTGGTACGGCCACAGATCTCTCGTCTACAGAGGGGAATAGGCTACCATGGACTCCGTCGGAGTGCTTCACGTTGTACTGGACACTAAGCGCAGGTCGAAAGCCACCTTACTTCACTCGGTTCTCTATCGATCGGCCTCCGTCTTCGTCTGCATCTGCTTGTTCTTGCGCACCTGCGCTACGTATGCTTGCCACCTTGTTTCGCTGGGTTCTCTATCGATCGGCCTCCGTCTTCGTCTGTGTCTGCTTCTTCTTGCGCACTTGCGCTACGTATGCTTGCGCTACCTCTCTCCCGTCTCTGCCGGTTTCTCGTCTGGCGCTGGCGCTGTGAGGATACTTGAAGGCCGAGAACGGAACGAGGATGGACGTGCAGAGCTGAGATATCGCAGTTGCGCCCGTCTAAGATTGCCGAAAGCCATGTCTTTCTCAAAAATATAGCGGCCATGCTCTCGCCCCGTAAGAAAGCAGCTTTTCTGTTTTCTTGTAGCTTTTTCTTTTCCAAAAAAGAACGGAAACTGATATCGACCACACGAAACCTTATGTATTGCAGAATGAAGGGTGGCTATTTCTTTTTTTTTTTGAACACGAACAGAAAGTATAATATTGATGCAGGAAAGTAAAATACAAGAGAAGCACTCACCAGATTTACTGGGAGGCAAAAAACCTAGAAACACTGGATCAAAGACAATGGCCAAGAGAGCCCAATCCAGCAACCCCTTACTTCACATAGTTTCTAATATACCAGTTAAAGAAACTGATCATATTGTTCCTGTCTCTAGAGAAGATCTGAAGCAATTTGCTCTTCCAAGAGTTACAAGGGTACTTTTTGACTATATACAAGGGGTTTTTATCTTGTAATTTCTCATTGAGGGGAATATTGTTACACATAAAAGCGATTCTTCTGACTCCAACAAGACAGGAAAAAAGAAAATTTTTTCCTTTTTTATCAAAAATCTTGCTGTTTCTGCTTTTCCATACGTACCAAAGGATATGAGCCCTCACAATCTGCCATAAAGCGATGTCCATCCTGTAAGTTACACCAATAAGCAGCTCCTTGGCTCCCAAATTATAACCCCCAGAAGTCCGGCAATAGAGATGAACGATTTCCCAAAAGACCATACTATCTTTACACTTGAAGAACAAGTGTTCCATATCTTCAACTTTACCACACGATTTGCACAATCCTGCATCAATATTATACTTTCTAGCTCTGCTCCCAGTCCAGACTCCTCTGTGCAGAATCAGCCACAGAAGACAAGAATGTTTGTTAGCCATAGGATAGGCCCAGAGACTTTGAAATTTGTATTTCCACTGATGAGAATTCCAAGACAAGTCCCACTTTTTATTCAGTCGACCACAAATGCTCGAGATGCTGATGTAGGAAGACTTGTAGCAGTTATACATATCCTGAGCCACCACATCCAAGGTAGTAATTTTGTCCCAAAGATTTTCTGTCCTGAAATTCAGCAGTTGAAGTTTTCTTTCTCTAATTATCTGTTTGCAAGACACAGACAGGCCATTAGCATTCATTATGTAGCTATCCTCAATCACTTGCCCATTTCTCAACAAATCCTCCCATTTATTGAAACCAAAGTTTTTACATTTGTGCCATCTTATAGGAAGGGAGATATCACTATTACTGCAAAACCAACCAATCCATAAAGAATCCTGTAAAAGAAAGGAATGATTCTTGGCAAACCATATGGGAAGCTTGTAACCTTCCTTGATAGACATCCAGGCCCTCCAGAAGTTACAAACCAACTGACTCCCTTTAGGGATGAATATGGCAGGGGAAGACACAATGTCCCAAAGAGAAAAGTTATTCCAACTTTTGTTATTACTCAGGCAAAATAATTTAATATTTCTTTTAATCAAACAAGCCCAGAAGTCAGAAGAAGAGATGGCCCTTAGAACCCATTTTGCTGCCATTTGAGTAGCCATCCTTGAGGGACATATTAGCCCAAGGCCTCCCTCTGACTTCTTCAAACAACAGATCTTCCAAGCAACTTTAGGAATTTTGGAGTTGCCCCATAAAAATCTCCTAGAAAGAGCAATGACTTGAGCCAACTGTTTCTTGGTAGGCTGCTAACAAGCAAGGAAATAAGTTAGGCCAGGGAGAATATTATAATGCTTCAGCACAAACACTCTTTGGGAAATATTGGCCTGCAAATCAATCCATTTAAAAATCTTAGCTCTAAACTTGTCCAAAACCCATTCCCATCTCTACTGAAAGGTAATATTAAATCCCATAGGGATACCCAATAATCTGAAAACAGTACCTTTTTTAATGATGTCACACCCTGCCTCAAGAACACAATCCGGGACCAAATCATTAGAGGCAAAAAAACCTGTTTTATGATGATTAACAATAGAACCACTGGCCAAACAAAAGGTCTTAAGACAGTTTAAAAAGGAGTTAGCAGACATAGGATCAGCTTCCATCATATGAATAGTTCTTTAGTTTCTTTTATAAGACTATTGGTAATGTTCTTTTTATATGTAAAATCATCAAAAGCGTGCGTTGAGGATTAAATGTTTGATCTTTAATTCATATTAACTATACGTGGATGGTCAAAACAAAGCTACATGTTTATGAAGATGATCCGAAACCAAAGGATATGAGCTAGAGCATGAGATAACCTTCAAATATCAAGAGAATGACATCTATATGCATTGAATCTCTTATTCAGAATGTTAGATTTATGTATATAGAAAATTGAGAAAAACATTAACGATAAAGGTTTTTTGAATCTATACTTGGGATTTCCAATCATATATTTGTCAAAATTGAGAAAAACATTAATGATAAAGGTTTTTTCTTAACACTTAATATCCGTTCTTTCCATAAAGATTCTATTATACTAGACATATATTAGAGTTGATTTGAGATGTTGGATTGTTCTTAACTTGCATCATATTTATATAAAATCGAATGTCTTTATGAGTACAACAATAGATCAACTAACTAATGATAATGAAATTTTGATAATCACTATAGAAACATAACCAAACACCATGTGGGATGTTTGAAATAACACTATGCACATCAATAAATGTGCATATAAAGAAGAATGTTTTTTCCTCTCACGCTTTGATGTGGGAATACATAATTGCATGTATTTACCTTTAATACCTCAATGATTGGAGTTGATAAATATCGAAGTTTTGGCAAGTTACTAATTTCCGGGTGTGTAGACATAAAGACAAAGATGACTTTGTGTATGCATGTATGAAAAACACCAAAACTTCATAGAAAGAAAAATTGATAGATCTTAGAGATAAAGATAGAAGTCTAACATAATACTGATAAAATATTCCCTCATATCCTTCATTGGATATGTCCCAAAGCATGTGTATTTATAATCAAAGTGTATTCATCAAAAAATATATGTATTTGTTTTTTATAGATCACATGTTGTTTTTAACAAAGAGCATCATAAAGGTTGTTAATATATCTATGTTTAAAAAAATATGCATGTGCATATAATTTTAAAATAATCAAAAGCTCGTGAGTAAAAAACCGTTTAAATATAAGGTTTCTTTCTATCTCAATCACAAAATATATCTATAGAATTGAGTAAGTAAAAAATATCATGACAACATATCAGGTGTATACCGAGGCTTCTACCGGGACAAATGCATGGGTGCAATTTTGCCCAGATGTCGGTGTAAGCTTTGGCATATGCGTCAGTAACAAAGCGCCGATATGAGCCTCGGTATATGCCTTCGTATATGTTCTGGTATAAGCATCGGTAATCCCCTGGGCAAAAGCATCGGTATGCAGTTGGGCATATCGATGCTTATATCGGCACCTATACCGATGACCATATCTGCAGCAACATTACCATGATGTTGTGTAGCAAAAGACAATACACCCTGCCCAAAACATGTGACATGTACTCTAATGGCAGCGAAAATATGATTTGATAAAGCAAAACACTGTCGGACACAAAAGAGATGAGCATAATGAACCATGAACCATGAACCATGTACAAAAGAGTTATATATTCCATAAATGAAGCATGTACAAGAGTGTGGCAAACCACTGCCATATATGAGCCAAATACAAAATGTGGCAAAGCACTACCATATAAGAGTCAAATACAAATTTCTGGTTCACCACTGCCATATATGAGTCAAATACCAAATTGTGGCACACCACTCCCATACACATGCCCAGAGGGATCAAAACATCTATATGAGCAGTCCAACAAAGAACATTCATGAAATGAGACAAATTGACATGATATTTACAAAACAACAACGAAAAACACCAAATCAAGTTTATAAGCTCATCACCTCATCGTAGATGCTCCCATGAAATGACCGCACTACCTCCCTCCAAGTCCTCCAATAGTGCAACCAATCCATGATGATATCCATAAGCTTCCTTTGTTCGTGTTGGAGGATGACCCACTACCAACTCCTGCAACAAATATGCAAAACATTAGATGAACATACATGACGTGCTTAACACAAAGAAATTCAATAATCCAAATGATACTTACAAACTTGTGATGCATAGTGTCATATCCATCGCTACCCAAATGTGACGGTCTTACTGTATCTAGGCATGTGGCCTCCGCATCTCACTACTGGTGGTATTGGTCAGGAGTCTTCTGCTGCTCACCGTGAATCATATCCCACTCCTCAGCATCCAACCTTATAGACTTTGATAAGCTTGCTCTGAAAGCATTAGGAGCCTCCGATCGTTGATGGGACATAACCTCACATATCATGTGCTGAATCCACTCTAAGCTGACAATAGGATGCCCATATGCTAGCCAAAACTCTTGATAGATCGTCTATGTGATATAATTTTTACGATCTTTATCCTGTTCACTCCATTTCAACATGATAGAGTGTCCAAACTCTATGGAGCAAAGCTATCGTATGCACTGACACATGGCCTTTTCGATCGTATCCATCATCAGAGCTCCATCACGTATACTATACACTTCCATTCATCATGGTCATGGGCACCCCAAGGTGTACATGGTGTACCACATGGTGTACCATGTTGCATACCTACATTTGAGTTACTCGCTCTAGGAGTAGAAGTGGGAGACACAACATCTGTCGCACTACCTCCACAATATCTTCCTCCTCTAGAGCCACCAGTAGATCCACCCTTGGAACCTCCTCCTCTAGAGTGTGACCTTGATCGATGAGATGGGCCAGCACCTGTATCACGTTGAGGTGTCAAATGCACATGGCATAGTTAAAAAATAGGTTCTACCTCTAATTTGAACTATCTAACAGCTTTCAAAAATTACAAAAATTGGTGTGAGCTTTGTACTTAGACTCCTCAAGCTTGAGGACTCCTCGATTGGCACAAAATGGAGTCACATTTGTGATAATTGGGTATATGTACATATATTACATTGTTTTAGTGGTAAAGATCATTATTGCCATGATGAAATCTTCTGAGCAGTTTAGGTGCTTCCTCTTCTTCTATGAGGAGAACCAGTACTCGATCCTTTGCCTTGAACACTCCCCTCCTCCTCGTTTTTGTCATCCATGATAGAACCTGATTGCACGTGGGTAATGTAGTTAGTGAGCAGGTCTATTGCCAAGGTATGGTCTATAATGCCAAGTCCCCGGATAAGGTCACGTTCGAGTTTCTCCCAATCAATGGGTTGGGGTTTGTCTGGAGGTGGACGCATATAACGTTCTGAATACATGATTTGTTCACAGGCAAACAGGTGTAGCAAATGCATTGGACAACTGATAAACACTTTTGAGTGGTAATCCGAGAAGCTGGTGGTGAACATATCTTCGAATGTCTGCTTGTAGCAGCCAAGCATGTACTTCAATCTACAGTGCCAAGCATAGCATACCTTGAGAGAAGGTTTCATGCTCATGTCGTAAACTAAGTCCAAATTCCCATACTCAAATCCTAGTGTATTGACAATGGGATCCTTGACACGTCGGAAGGTTTGAATACTATCTGCATCATATCGAAAATCTTCAGTGTCATTTGCGCAGCAATGTCAGTCATCTTGTGTAGATGTGGTAACCAATGATGAATGGTGGCCATCATATAGCCGATAGTCGGAGTATGATTCGTGGGAGGCGCGAGATATGGATAATTGAGCCAATCCCAGCATTGACGATTATTCTGAACCTTAATAGCCAATGCCTTCCAAGTACGTCTGCGCGGAATCAGTCCGTAACACAGGTTGTACTTCAAGTGTGTCAGTGCACGCATCCATGTGTGCATCATTTTTGAGTACTTGTGTAGTAAGTCTATGTGCCATGTGGGTTGATATATGTGGTCGTGCTCCGCTTTTGGTGGAATATCTTCAGGCTCGAATTGTGTATCATGCATGGGGTGCTTCTGAGTAACACTCTCAACTTAAAAACTATATTCTTCTAGCAAAAGGAAATATGTCTTGTATTGTAATTCACTAGACATTATATGTCTACGAGGGGCGATAGTGGCAAAATAGGTTGACTTCAAAATAACTTCTTTGAGATTTGCCATCGCATGGAGTTGCACATCTACGCGAGCAGAGTGTGTCTTACCCAATTCTTCAATGGTCTTTAACCAAGCTGGCGGAGGTAATTCATATGTGTCCTATCCTTCGAGTGATGAGTGGTCACCAACAACAGGTAAGGGTACATATTCGTCTTCAAATGTTTGCTTCACAGGGATAGGTATCGTTTCCTCCAGTTCTAGTAGATCGACTGGTGAATCTGGTTGAGGGGGTTCCATCATATTAGAGACTTGAGTTTGTAACTCTTGTACTTTCATCTGTAGCACAGTTAATTCCTTCAAGAGAACCGGTGGTGCCACTTCCTGTACAATAGTGGGTCCCAGTGAATCTTTGAGCAACAAAGTTTTATTGGTTTCCTTGAGGGTGCGGCATTCTTCTTGTAAATGATCATAGTCTTCCAGCACACGTGCATGGTCTTCTAGGAGGATCTACATCGATGCAGGGGGGACGGTTTGAAAGCGAGATGGACTAAGAGGCGTATCTAAATTGTCTAGTGTGACTTCAAAATTCTCGCGATTCTATTGTTGTAGATGTTGATTTTCCTCCTTTCCAGCGTTGAGATGTCGGCAAAGAAGTGCCACGTTCCATGATAGTTGGGCATTTTGTTGGGAAACATGGATGGACACTTCAAGAAATGAGTAGGTACTGCAAATCCCTGCTTTGTACCGACCCCTTCTTGCTTCAGAGTTGAGTTGTAGGCCCTCTTAGCTTTCCAGTGACACTATACAAGTGCCTATGTACTTTGGAAATGATGTGAGAAATGATTGAACCAAAATAGACTACTTCCAAGTTGAAGGATCAATGAAAACCTTCTATTTTTGTTCACACACCTGCTGCTTGTTATGCTTAGTGCTTCCAGTATAGTAGGAATTAGAAAAATTCCTTTTGAAGATATCAAATTAACTTAAAAAGCTAATGATTCCAAGCCAAATCACTTAAAATGATGCACTATCCATAGAACAATCAATTTAGCAATCAAATCATTACCCTCAATTTCTTAGGACCTCTGCAGAGTTTGACTAGTGGGTACTTCGACGCGCTTTTCTCCAAATTGGCTAAATGGATTATCTTAAAAATTTGTAAGCATATAGAAGACTTGGAACTGATTCCAACAAGCTATAGAACATTGAAAATGGTGAAGAAATGGTTGAGATATGAGCAATACAAAATGACTCTTCAAAGTAACTATGACAGAGAGACCATAGATGAAAAGTATTGATCTATTATATTAGAACACAATGTCGTGCATGATCATTTGTTAGTGCAAATATCAAGCCTACACATTTGGCTAAAGTTTATGTACAATTGAAGCTCCATGGAAACCATTGCTAGGAAGCTTCTTTCTTTTTACTATTTGTAAAAGTCATTGTGACTTGAAAAAGAATATTTGTAATCACCACCAAACTTGTGGATTTATTAGTTGGAAAAGTCACGACTCCATTTGAGCATCTCCTATATTGGAGGACTACTTTTTGGTGAGAGCCAATGAAGATTTCACATTCAAATTCAAATGGTTGAGCGATAAAAGATGCTTGAAAAACTCACGGGCTAGATCACTTCAATTCCGAGCTATTGCTGATTAGATTTGTAAGAGAGTGAGGCTCACATTGTAGCCTACACTAATCACCATCTTTAGGCATTGATTATTAAGCCTATGATCTTGTACAACATTGTTCTTTAATACAATAGATCTACATTTCTTATCTATGGTCTCTCTGTCATAGTCACTCATAACAGTCAACTTGTACTACTCATATCTCAGCCATTCCTTCACCATTTTCAATGATGTATAGCTTGTTGGAATCAGCTCCAAGTTCTCTACATGCTCACAAATTGTGAAGATAATCCATTTAGCAGATTTGGAGAAACGTGCATAGAAGCACTCACTGGTCAAACTCTATAGAGGTCCTAAAAAATCAGGGATAAATATGATTCAATTACTAAATTGACTGCTCTGTGTATAGTGCATCATTTTAAGTGATTCCACTTGGAATCATTAGATCATTAAGCTAGTTTGATACCTCTAAGAGGAATTTTTCTAATTCCTACTGTATTGGAAGCACTCATCATAACAAGCAACAGGTGTGTGAACAAAAATAGAAGATTTTGATTAACCCTTCAACTTGGAAGTAGTCTATTTTGGTTCAATCATTTCTCACATCATTTTCAAAGTAGATAGGCGCTTGCATAGTATCATTGGAAAGCTAAGAGGGCCCACAACTCAACCATGAAGGAAAAAGGGGCTGATACAAAGCAGGATTTGGCAATACCTACTCATTTCTTGGAGTGTCCATCCATCTTTCCCAACAGTGGTATCAAAAGAAAGTTAAGGTAAAATGGGAGATGGTTTTCCTTATTTCATTGATGAATTGCATAGGAACAACTATCAAGCATGATCCTTGAGGATGAACACATACTTGCAAGGAAGGAGCCTCTATGGATGCATCTCAAGCGATGAGGAGAAGCCCATATTCAGAAGCAAAGGACAACCTACAAGAGAGGAGCATGAAAGACTCAACACATGGTGTGCTAAGGATGCATTAGAAAGGTCTTACTTACTTAACTCAATCTCTGATTTTCTTCTTCCACATATTAGGAAGTGTAATACATCCCAAGAGACTTGGGAAACATTGTCTTCCTATTTTTCTTCCAACACAAGGGCTAGGAAGAACCAATTGTGGATTGAGTTTACCGCTCAAAGAAAGCAACCCAAGCAAGGCATCTCAGAGTATGTGACCTAAGTCAAAGATGTAGCAAATCAATTGGCAAGCATAGGAGAAGAAATTGAAGAGGAGCAGATTGTAAGACAAGTAATCAATGGTATTAAAGCTGATGAAAAATGGGAAAGCTTCACAACTACCATGGACTTGTACATGGACATGCAAATTCCAGACCTTACCACTCTCATGGGGTAACTATTTAGCCATGAAGCCAAGCTCAACAAGAATGGAGATTCATCAAGAGGTAATAACTCTTTTGCCCTATACATGGATAATAGTAAGTCCAAAGAGAAAGGGAAGAACAACAAGATTGAGGATGAAGGAGCTACCTCCCAAGCCAACTATGCAGGGAGAGGTAGAACCTCAAGAGGACGAGGCAGAGGAGGTAAGCAAGGTAGGGGGAGACCTTATAACTCCTCACCATGTAATATTTGTGGATTATCAAATCATACTATAGATGAGTGTTACAGGAACTTCTTAAAGAATCAGAGACGTAGAGGTTATCAAAGAGGTGGATATACACACTCAAGAGGAAGATTCAACCACCATCAAGGATATAATAACAATTACAACAATAACTATAATAGCAACTACCAAGGAGGCTACAAATCAAGGAAGGATTACAACAACTACATAGAGGAGCAAGAAGACTCTCTTCTGATTATGATATGACTTCAAAACCAGGTATAAATGATGACCATCTCTTCTACATTGACTCAAGATGCTCAAACCATGTGGCAGGCAATGTAGCTCTTCTCTCTGACCTTGAGGAACCAAAGGGTAAGCATTAGGTACAAACAGGTGATGACACCAAGCACTCAGTGATTAAAGTAGGAAATGTTAAGACCTCTGATGGAAATAGAAATATGTTGAGCAGGGTTCTATATGTACCTACAATTACCAAGAATTTAATGAGTGTTGGACAGATTATGGAAAAGGGTTTGTAGGTCAAGTTCAACCAATATGGAGAATTTGTGGAGGATCCCCAACATGGATTCAAGAGAATTGCCAAAGGATAAAAGAAAGGTAGATTATTTACTTTTGAACTTGAAGATATTAGGAATATTGCACTTTATAGCTACAAAGATCAAACACTATCAGAGCTTGAAATTCTGCACAAGAGATAGGGCATGTTGGTGAAAGAACCTTAAAACAAATATGTAGAGATCAATGTATCCAAGCAACACATGATTTATAAATGTGGTACTTGTCAATTTGGAAAATCTCACAGGTTACCCTTCTCAAGGAAAGGTTACATGCATGAGGACTACCTAGAGCTTGTCCATACAGATGTATGGGGACCAAGTAAGGATCCCTCAATTTCTAGATCAAGGTAATATGTATCTTTCATTGGTGATTTTAGTAGGGGGACTGTCTTATATTTTATGAAGCACAAAGATGAAGTATTCAGTTGTTTTAAAAAGTATCTTGCACTTGTTGAGAACCAAACATGAAGAAACCTAAAGAGACTAAGGTCAGATGGAGGAGATGAGTACTTCTCAAATGAGTTTGATGCATTCTTGCAGGACAGAGGAATCAAGAGAGAAATTACAATAAGGTATACCCCTGAGCAAAATGGGGTGGCAGAGAGGAGAAATAGATTAATTGTTGAAAGAGCTAGGTCAATGTTAAATGAGAAAAAAAAATTACCAAATCACTTGTGGCCAGAGAGTGTATCTACTGCCACTTATCTTGTAAACAAGTTGCCATCCAAATCTCTTGATGGGATGACCCCATATGAAGCATGGCATGGTAGAAGACCTTCACTTGATCATTGTAGGATCTTTGGATTTGTAGCTTATGTGCATATCCCTTCTCAAATAAGAGGTAATCTAGACCCTAAGGTAGAGAAGTGAATCTTCATAGGGTATGACTTGAATTAGAATTGATACATGGTGAGGAGCTATAAGGTCTCCCCATACCTTGCTTACCTCCTTTGCCCCTTCCTCTTGAGGTTCTACCTCTCCCTGCATAGTTGGCTTGGGAGGTAGCTCCTTCATCCTCAATCTTCTTGTTTTTCCCTTTCTCTTTGGACTTACTTTTATCAGTGTATAGGGCAGAAGAGCTATTACCTCTTGATGAATCTCCATTCTTGTTGAGCTTGGCTTCATGGGTAAAGAGTTGCCCCATGAGAGTGGTAAGATCTGGAATTTGCATGTCCATGTACAAGTCCATGGTAGTTGTGAAGCTCTCCCATTTGTCATCAGCTTTAATACCATTGATTACTTGTCTTACAATCTGCCCCTCTTCAATTTCTTCTCCTATGCTTGCCAATTGATCAGTTACATATTTGACTTTGGTCACATACTCTAAGATCATATAGGAGACTTGGAGCTGATTCCAACAAGCTATAGAACGTTGAAAATGGTGAAGTAGTGGTTGAGATATGAGCAATACAAAATGACTATTCTGAGTAACTATGACAGAGAGACCATAGATGAAAAGTATTGATCTATTGTATTAGAACACAATGGTGTACATTATCATTGGCATGATAATCAATGCCTAATGATAATGAGTAGTGTAGGCTATGACGTGAGCCTCACTCGCTAACAAAGTAATGAGCAAGAAGTCGGAAAAAGGTGATCTCTATCATGAGTTTTTTTCAAGCATCTTTTATAGATATCACATTTGAATTGTGAATTTGAATTCTTCATTGGTTCTCACTACAAATGGTCCTCTAATCTAGGCAATATTCTCTCAAGTAGAGTTGTGACTTTTCCAACTAACAAATCCCATGAGTTTAGTGGTGGTTACACTAATTCTTTCCAAGTTAAAATGAATTTTACAAACGGTAAAAGATAAAAGCTTTCTAGTAATGGTTTCCATGGAGCTTTAATAAACTCTAGCAAAATGTGTAGGCTTGGTATTTGCATCAACACATTTCGCATCAAGTAAACATCTAACTATGATTCAACCTCTTTCATGCATTCTTGCACCTGAGCTCTAAGAGTTTGCTATTGCTTCTGATGTTCGGTTTCCAAGTTTTAATACTTTATGTTAAGATCCTGATTCTACAAGGTGAGTGCATCGAGGTGTACCTATAATTCGTGTGTAGTCCATTGTAGGGTAGAATGTTTTTGTCCTAGCGACAAACATTCTACATTAATTTGTTGCAGACATGGTATCATTTGCTGGATAGGAGCATCAACACTGGATGACAAAGATGATGCAAGGGTGGGGAATGCTACATGCGAGGTGGTTTGTAATGCAATGGGAGTGGGAGTAGGGGTAGGGATGGTGGATGTCGTGGCAAGTGACAAAAGTGATGTGTGAATAGGTATGTGAGTTGCGCTTCATGATGTAATTGTGCATCTCGTGAAGTGGTGGGTGAGACATCCATATCACTAGTGGTACCTTCAGTGATCGCAATATGAAAAAGTGACGTAGGTGCAATGTTGCGTGGTGGTGGGTGCAATTGTGTGGTGAGAGATGAGTGAGGTGGTGTACTTGGGCTGAAGCAACTAGTACGGACGTTTATTTGATGAACAAGTGCACAACGGCTAGAGTGCATAATCTAACTCTCGAGGAGGTTTATTCTGGTAAGAAACCTGACCTTACACATCTCAAAGTTTTTGGATGTGTGTGTTATGTTCACATCCCTCAAGAACTAAGGACAAAGATGGAGGCAAAGTCAGAAAAATGTATTTTCATTGGTTATTCATCGGAGCAAAAGGGATACAGTTGCTACAATTCGGTGACAAAGGAGCTACGAGTCTCATGAGATGTGGTATTTGATGAGCTAAGACCATGGTTTGGAGACAAAGGGAAAGAGAAGATTCTTGAAGAAGATTGCGAAGATGATGGAGGTGTTGTCCAAGAAGAATTTCAGCAAACAAGCACTCAAATGTCAAGTCCAGAAACTTCTACATCACTTGGAGAAAGCTCAACATGGAAGGGGAGACTAAGGAGTCATTCCTCATCACCAACATCATGTTATGAAAGATCTAAAGCTGAAAGTGCTGCCCAAAATAGTGATTCAAATGCAAGTGAAGAAGAGTATGAAGAGGTGATCACACCAAAGGTAAAGTTGAACCGGTTGAAGAAGCAATATTCAAAAGAAAATGAAAGGAGGTCTTCGAGAGCAAGGTATCCAATTCAAAGGCTGAGCTATGATAGTTTTATTGCAAATCATTTTGCATATATGACACAGGTGGTCAAAGACAAAGAACCAGATGCATATGAAGAAGCATGTACACAAAAAGAATGGCAAGAAGCTATGCAAGAAGAGATGAAAGCTCTCAAAGACAATCACACATGGGAGCTAGTTCCAAAGGTTGAAGGTATGAAAATTGTTCCAAATAAATGGGTGTTTAAAATAAAGAGAAATGTTGATGGTTCTCTAGCAAGGCATAAAGCTAGACTAGTAGCAAAAGGATTCAAGCAAACTCACGGCATCGATTATGAAGAGACTTTCAGCCCGGTTGCAAAGATGGGAACAATTAGAACCTTGATTGCAGTGAGTGCAGCAAGGAGATGGCCATTGTACCAACTTGACATAAAAAATGCTTTTCTCAATGGTGAACTTCAAGAAGAGGTATACATGAGTCAACCAATTAGATTTGAAGACAAAAAGCATCTTCGGGGCTATAAAAAGGATGTGAAAGAAGTATAGAAGGAGGTTGGCTATGTGGAGACGATAAAGGAGTATAAGGGATTAGTGGTATATGAGGGAAAGTGAGGGGGCAGAGAAATGATGGGTGGTGTCATAATAGGTGGAATGGAAACAGGGGGAATGGGAGCAGCCATCAAAACTAGGCTGGAGACAGGGGGTCCAAACAGAAACGGGGGAAGGAATACAAACCTCAGGGCTATCTACAACATCAAGGGAGGTCCAGGTTGGGATTGGTTGAGAAGGGAGGGTTTCGCCAATGGTATATACAGGTGAAGTGTCTTCCTCGATCAAGTCAATCGTGGAGGAACCCACAGGGGGTGCTGATGTGATGGGACCAGTAGGGATGCAAATGTAGGTACCTGGGTGTTTGAGAATGCGAACCCGTCGAGGGTCGAACTTGGGTAAGGGCTTCCATAACAAATATCGTAATGCTTCCGATGCGTCGACAGATTTAACCAACTCATGCATAGCAGAGATAAAAGTTTCTTCGAAACCGCCACTGACTAGTTCCTCTTGCAAGATGGCTGCGCTTTGTTCTTTTGTTAATCTGGTTTGTGCCCAAACTTTATTCATATTATTGTAGAGCCGTTGGATGGCGATGGTGTAAGCTGCTGCTTTTGTCGTTTCTTCTTCATGCATGCTAGCTTCTCCTGAAACTTCAACATGTGCTTTTGATTGGTGTGCTTCTTCCTCACTAGCTTCAATGCTAGCGTCTCCTTCATCGGTCACTGTACAATCGTCATCTTCATTTTTAGAATCAACATTCTCTCCCTCTGATGGTGTACTGGAGTACGCAGGACATTCAAATTCTTGAGAGACAACATGGGTATCTCAAAATTGGAAATCACTAGACAATATATCGGGGATCTCAAAATCAAACATAGTATTGATATCTTCTGTGCCCAAACTTGTAACCGGGAATGTAAAGGAATCAGAGACAAACGTAGAAGTTGTTGCGCGAGCTTCTACAGTCGTGGTGGCAGTAGTCATTATAGTGGTAGGCATGGTGGTCTCTACCTGTGAAACTTCACGGAGTGTGGCAGATCGACTTAGGTGAACGAGGAGAGCAGGGACCGTTGGTTGTGGTTGAACTGGAGATTGTTGGGGAGAGGTTTCGGGTTTGGGCTGAGGTGAGGGTGATGTCGACACTTGTAAGCATGGAATGGTGCCACGCATGCACTTGACTTGGCGGGTTTTGGGAGGTCTCATGGTTTTCTTGGATCCTTTATATTGTTGTAATTGCACAATTGGGAAGGCTCTCTCTATAGCAATATCATAAGCCAAACACATGTATATGATGCGTGTAAGAGCACAACATCCATGAACAACTTTTTTCTTCTCCCATCGATGTCTGGCCAATAAAAGTTGATCTTGAATATAAGTAGCAATATCAATTTTCTAAGGCCCTATGGTGGCAAGATACAAACCAACCAAAGACACTTGTGTGGGATCGTAAATCGCTCCTGTGCAGGGAAGGCAAAGTGTTGTAGACATATTTGCAGCAGAGTGGTCAACTAAGGAGTGATGGCTGAGATGGCTGGCCATTTATCAACATCACTTCACTTCATTGGTTCTAGGATGAGATGCTCCTTCTCTATGGGCATGTGAGTGCCGTGAATTTTAAGCGCAGTCTTGATTAAGTCAAGAGACAATGTAAGCTTCTTGAAGGGTGGGTCATTCACCAAGGATGGTAATATGAAGACAGGGTCTAATTCCTTGTGCTCCTCTCTAATAGAAGGCACTAAATAATAACACTGATAAAAATCCAATTTCGAGAGTTTCGTGCTGAAATAATTTGCAAATCCTACCCTCTGCCATATACGTTGAAGATCTTCACTATTATGGAGGTTCACAAATTCTTGTGAGAAGAATTAGTATCGTCTCCACACGTTTGCACCGTAAGTTAGGTTAGCTTCATATATGAACTCTGCATCTCCAGGGGTCCTGCAAGCCCTTGGAACCAATGTGCCTTGTTGTTTACTCTTTCGGACTGTCCTTGAGGAGGGTCTTCAATGGGCATGGGTCCCATGAAACCCTAGAACTCCACTCGGATAGCCTTAGGCAGGCTCTCAAATGGAAGAGCCGAGAAATCCACAATAGGCTACCCGAGCATTGCGCTGGTAGAACCTTCTGCTTGCATGATGGGAACTGGTGTCGCATACCTAGGCTGAAGTGAAGAGGAAAACACATTATTCATGGAAAATAATTAAGATCTCAAGAAGATGAGATCTCCATTCCTTTCCACCACCAACATGCTTCCTGTGTAGTGCGTGACTTTAATGATGCGAGGAGTGAATTGTGAGGAATGTGTGCTTTGACTGTGAGTGGGAGCATGTAAGGTGCATGGCTTTACAATTGATTTCAAATGAGTATGACCTACAGAGTTAGTGTATGATACAAGGACAATGGTGATACGAAGTTTTCGAGTTGGGTTGGCATGTAGTGGTTATTAAGAGCTTTAGTTTCACTTTGTAGGTGGTTAGGGTGAGTTTGGTCTAGAGTAGTCATGATTATTGCAGGCGTGGGGATCCATTTTCGTATCACACGAGGGGTTAGACACGATGAAGTGTAATTTACAAAAGAAGGTGTGTAGGGTGTCCTAGTAGTCTCAAAAAAGGTCTTCTTAGAACTAACTAAGGTTGAAGCATAAACTAAGCACTTTTTAGGTACCCAGAGCTGACGAGACATGGACTGAGCTATCACCAAGGACTTGGGCACCCAAATTTGCCGAATTTGTTGTCCTTGATTGAATTTGAGAGGGATGCCGAAGATCGGGAGTGTGTGACTTACTGAGTACAGTCATCTTGCATATCCACCTCGATTGAGGGAATGCCAGAGTGGACTGTTGAACAAACCACTCTGATGTTTTGTGTTGATGAGTACTTGGATGATGTGACCATGCCGCTTGTGTCAAGGAGGGGCATTTGGAGGTCTAAATGAATCTAAAAATAGCCAAAATTGGTAGGCTCCTTCTACCTAAGATCCTCAAGCTCAAGGAGTTCTCGCCTTGTAGAAAATGGAGCTAGTAATTACAAAAATGGATGTGTTTATGTTACATACGTTACAAAAGTGATAAAAATCATTGTTTGGAGTTTTGAAAAAGTAATATTACATATATTTCTTTGAGAAAAATTGAATGTTTGGCTCCCCATGACTCTTTGTAGTGCACCTCTACATGCTTCCTCTATGTCTATGCCTTTGGCTGCTACCAACAATTCCATGTAGGCATTATGTTTATCTCAAGGATCATTCTTAACTTTTTCGAATGGTATGATGTTTGATTGGCCATCCATGTCTAAGGTTTATTTTCAAATGAAGATAATTGCTTTTCAGTTACTGGGGGAAATGTTACCAGTCACATAATTATTGGAATTTATCAAGGATCATGAAGATGTGGATACACTACAATGTATGAGGGGCATACCGATGTTGTCCATATCGACGGTCACCCCCCGACATCGGTATGATCATTGGAAATGCCTATAAAGATCTCATTAGGCATATTGATGGTCACTTGACCGTTGTTATGATCATTTAAAATGGATCGTCGGTATCCGTTGCCATTGTCGGTATAGGCGCCGATATAAGCACCAGTATACGCATCGGTATAAGCATTGGTATGACCATCGGTAATTTCTAGTAATTTACTGATGCTTATATCGACGCCTATATTGGCATCGTGTTTTAAACATATAGCAATCTGAGAGCAAAAATTCGACATTTTGCACATCTTTTGAACTGAGCAGTGCTTCTATCAAACTTGCACATGCAAGCTCAATTGTGACCTGCATTGTCTTGTGCACACACACACATAAATCTCTCTCTCTACACACACACTCTCTCTCTCTAGATCTCGCATCTTGGTAAGTGGTGCATGTACTCTTACCCTTTCTCTTTCTCTATGTTTTCTATTTTACAATGTCTTTTGTTTTTGGTTTCGCAAGACTTTTTTGGCATCCATTCTTTGGAATTCCACAAGAGACAACGTCCATTAGGCTTTGACAATAGTGATACAAAAGAGGGACATACCTATAAGTGATTGTTTGATTCTCTATTGATAGAGTGAGAGAGATAGAGAGAGAGAGATAGATAGAGAGAGATGAAGGAGAGAGAAAAAGAGAAAGAGAGAGAGATCTAGAGAGAGATAAAGAGAGAGAGAGATGAAAGAGAGAGAGAGAAAGAGAAAGAGAAAGAGACAAAGAGAGCCATTAAAGAGAGAGAGAGAAAGAGAGAGAAAGAGAGAGAGATGTTAGAGAGGGATAAAGAGAGAGAGAAAGAGAGAGATAGAGACACATACACACACACATACTCATGTATATGCATGCATACATACACAAACATATATACACACATGCATACATACACACACACATATACACACATGCATACATACACACACACACATATATACACATGCACACATACATATGCATACATACATTCACACACATACATACAAACACATACAGACACATATACATACACAAACATATGCACACATACATTCACACACATATGTACACAAACATGCATACACATATACATATAGAAACATACACATACATACACATAAAGAGAGAAAGAGAGAGAGACAGAGAGAGAGATACATACACACACACACTCATGTATATGCATGCATACATACACACACATGCATACATACACACACACATATATACACACATGCATACATACACACACATATACACATGCATACACATACATATGCATACATACATTCACACACATACATACACATAATTACATATAGATATACATACACAAACATATGCATACATACAATCACACACATACGTACACACACATACATACACATATAAATACACAAACATATGCATACATACACATATACATACACAAACATATGCATGCATACATTCACACACATACATACACATACAAGATTACATACACACATGCATATATTACATACACATGCATATTACATACTCACATATATAATACGTTCTCACATACAAATAGTCATGCATATGCATGCATGCATACACTCATATACATACACACTCACATACATATACACACACACACTCACACTCACATATATACATACACAAACATATGCATACATACACATATACATACACAAAAATATGCATGCATACATTCACACACATACGTACACGTACATACATATTACATATTCACATACACATATTCATGCATATGCATGCATGCATACCTGCATATAAATACACACTCACGTACATACACACACACTCAAATATATACATATACACTCACACCTATACACACACTCACATACATATTACATACACACACATATGGATACACACATGCATATGCATACATACATAGACACATGCATACACACACACATTAAATATATAAAAAATAGGTCCACTCGATCTTTAGTTTTTTTACACACATATGCATACACACATAGACATGCATATGCATACATACATACACACATAAAATATATAAAAAATAGGTCCACTCGATCTTTAATTTTTTTACATATATGTAATTAAATATATAAGAAATAGATATTTAAAATTTTTTAATCAAATTAAATATATATAAGGAAAAAATTAGAATATATAGAAAATAGGATTTTAGTATAGATAAATAAATATGAAGATAGCTAGTGCTTTAATTATATATATATATATATATATATATATATATATATATATATATATATATATATATATATATATATATATATATATATATATATATATATATATATATATATATATATATAGATATATATATATATATAGGATTTTAGGGTTTTTTATCAAATAAAATATATATAATTAAATATATATAAAAAAGAGTTTTAGGTTAATATTAACATATATAATCATATATTTATAAAAATTAGGAAAAAAGTACAATATATAATCAAATATATATAAAAAATAGGATTAGGGTTCTTAGGCTGTTTACACATGCATACACACATACACATATATATACACATGCATACACAAATATACATGGTTTAGGTCTACGTCGTTACGATTAGGGTTTTAGGGTTTTTACACATTCATAACATATATACACATATACAGATATAATACATATACACATATACATGTATATACACATGCATACACACATAGACATGTTTTTGGTCTAGGTCTTTAGGATTAGGCTTTTAGGTCTTTTACATACATACCATAAAAATAAACATGTATAATTAGCTATATAAAAAATAGGTCTTTAGGATTTTTAGGTTTTTTACATATAATAATCAAATATATAAAAAAATAGGGTTTTAGGGTTTTCTAATCAATTAAATTTCTATAAGGAAAAAATTAACAAACAAATTAAGAAAAAAATTAGAATATATAAATAAATATATATAAAAAATAGGATCATTGTATAGATAAATAAATATAAAAAGAGCTAGTGTTTTTATAAATTAAATATATATAGCTAAATATGTAAAAATAGGATTTTAGGGTTTTTTATCTGATTAAATATATATATTTAAATATATAAAAAGATATTTGTTGGTTTAATATTAACATATATAATCATATATTTATAAAAATTAGGAATCAAAATACACATAATAAATATACACATATACATAATCAAATATATGAAAAATAGGCCTTTAGCATTTATATATATATATATATATATATATAAGAAAGTAGAAAAAATTAGAATATATATATATATATATATATATATATATATATATATATATATATAATAGGATCATTGTATAATAAATAGATATGAAAAGAGCTAGTATTTCAAATATATATAATTAAATGTATATACTAAAATATATGAAAAATAGGTCTTTAGGATCATTATGTTTTTTACATATATATAATCAAATGTATATAATAGGGTTTAAGGGTTTTTAATTAAATTAAATATATATATGAAAAAAATTAAGAAAAAAAGAAAAGAGCTAGTGTTTTAAATATATAACTAAATATATAGAAATAATATTTTAGGGCTTTCTTATATATATATATATATATATATATATATATATATATATATATATATATATATATATATATATATATATATATATATATATATATATATATATATATATATATATATATATATATATATATATATATATATATATGCATAGACACATATGCATGTTTCAGAGAGAAGGCAATGAAGTTTTGCATCGTTAACTCTAAGCCTATATAGAAGTGGTTAGAAAGGTATGAGCTTGCCAAGGATACAAACGGAAAGGAAAGAGCTCAGTTTCGAAAGAATCGTTCCACTCGATTTTTGCCCCTTCTAGAAAGTCTTTGACCTCTTCCACCCTAACCAACGAGCACATGACTAGATATAGCAGTTTCACAAGCAAAGGAAGCACGTGAAGATATCTCTGAAGAAGAGGAAGAACTCGCAAAGGGGTATGATTGGGAGTATTCTAAATATGGTGCACTATGGTCTCATGGAAGACACTTTCAGATCGCATGAATGGATAAAAATAGGTCTACTTTTGATAGTGGGGTTTTTGCCAAAAAAGTAGAGCTAATGCAAGAGATGACAATGCTCAAGAAGGCAAGCTAGATTAGTGTGGAGTGATTCAAGATATCTTGAAGCTATCCTTCAGGAAGTTTGATTAATTTCTTTCTTATGTGAAATGGTTCAAAGTAGTCACCTCTGCAAGAATGTGTAAATGTGTACATGTAAATATGTTTGCATGTATATATATACATGTGTGCATATAGGCATGTATGTGTGATGCATAATGTATCTACTCCATTTTATATTTATGTACGTGTATCTACATGATGTGTATGTATCTTTATATATATTATGATCCTAGTTGATTTGAGTAGCTATATATAGAGGCATAAGGTTGGGAGGAGAGACATCTCTCTAGTAGGTGGTCGGAGGAAATAGATGCAATGTGTACATATACTTCAATCATATGGCTAAACGTCTGAATTACAGTTTCTAAATTAGGGTTTGTAAAACCCTAATATCAAAACTAGTGTTTTCGAATTAGGATTTTTGAAATAGGATATGTATGTGTGTGTGTGTGTGTATATATATATATGTGTGTGTGTGTGTATTGTTATAAAATGAGATATGTATACTGTAATTTATATATTTATTTTATATATATATATATATATATATATATATATATATATATATATATATATATATATATATATATATATATATATATATATATATGCATGTGTGTATGTATGTATATCTATATGTGTGTATGTGCATCTATATGTGTGTATGCATGTGTTGTGTGTGTGTATGCATGTGTTGTGTGTGTATATGCATGTGTATGTGTATATATGTATGTAAATATGATTATGTGAGTCTATGTGTCTGTACATATGATTATGTATGCGTATGTGTATATGAGTGTGTGTATGTTTATGTGAGTATGCATATGTGTCTATGTGTGTATTCATTATATGTGTGTAACTGCATGCATGTGTATGTGTGTGTATGTATAAATGTGCATGTATGTGTATATGTGTGTAAATGTGCATGTATGATGTATATGTGTGTGTATATGCATATACTTGTACTTCTACTCGCATTCTTTTCTCTCTCTCTCATATACATACATACATACATAAACACACATACTCATATCCACATATATATACATAAAAGCAATGCGTACCATGCATTATCACGACAATGAGCCATAAGTGTTCGCATCTCTTTTAGACACCACTTATGTGACCATCCTGTCCCAAACTCTGTCTCAAGTGAACTAAGTATGTATTTTTTATCCCTCTCATCATGCTCACTACAAAAATTAAAAAAAAAACATGTAAGTAAAACATAAGATATTTATTTCAATTTATATGTAAAATTTATACTTACTTCCATTGCAAGTGCACAAGGTGTAGGTAAGAGTCGCATAATGCTCGCATTCTTCTCTTGAACTCCAATCCATTACCTATATACACTACATTACCGTCTGGCTCTATATTGCACTCTAGCCCTAAGCTGCCTATGCATGTCCTCATAGGCACCTGTGCTCTGCTCTCATGATCTGGAGGCAGTATAGGTGTCCTAAAAATAGATAGATAAAAATAAATAAAAATATGTGTTATAATATCATTAAAAGAAAGTTGTGAAAAAAAACATACCTATGAGCAGATAGTTGTCTTCCTGCATGTGGAGCCGCAGAAGAGCCCTCCTCTGATCGCTGGGTAAGCATCTGGATCGTAAAATCTAGTTCATCATCAGGCATCTCTGAGTACTCATGCATGATGATCCCTAAAGTATCAGGCAGAACTCTTGCTCTCATAAGACTTTTTATGAAAGTGAGTTCACCTTTGTATGTAGGTGTATATGTGAGTGTGTGTATGCATGTAAGCATGTATGTATGCATATGCATGTGCATTATGTATGCAAATGTATGCATGTGCATTATATATGCAAATGTATGCATGTGTGTGTATGCATGTATGTGTATGTGTGTGTATGTGTCTCTATGTGTGTGTATGCATATATATGTGTGTACGTCTCTATGTGTTTGTGTATGCATATATGTGTGTATGTGTCCATGTGTGTGTATGTGTGTATGTGTGTATGTGTGTATGTGTGTATGTGTGTATGTGTGTATGTGTGTATGTGTGTATGTGTGTGTGTATGTGTGTATGTGTGTGTGTGTGTCTATGTGTGTGTCTATGTGTGTATATACATGTGTATCTGTATATATGTGTCTATATGCATGTGTATGTATGTGTGTAAATGTGTGTGGATGTGTGTGTGTGTGAGTATGTATGTGTCTATGTGTGTATGTGTGTGTGTATGTGTGTGTCTATGTGTGTAAATATGTTTGTATCTATATATATGTGTCTATATGCATGTGTATGTGTGTGTGTAAATGTGTGTGGATGTGTGTGTATGTGTCTATGTGTGTATGTGTGTGTATGTGTGTGTGTGTATCTATGTATGTGTGTGTAAGTGTGTATGTGTCTATGTGTGTGTATGTGTGTGTGTATTTGTGTGTGTGTAAGTGTGTATGTGTCTATGTGTGTATGTGTGTGTATGTGTGTGTATGTGTGTGTGTGTATGTGTGTGTGTCTATGTGTGTATGTGTGTATGTCTGTGTGTATGCATGTGTATGTGTGTGTGTGTGTGTAAATCTGTGTGTATATGTGTGTGTATGTGTCTATGTGTGTGTATGTGTCTATGTTTGTGTATGTCTCTATGTGTGTGTATGTGTCTATGTGTGTGTATGTGTATGCATGTAAGCATGTATGTATGCATATGCATGTGCATTATGTATGCATATGTATGCATGTGTGTGCATGTGTGTGTATGTGTGTGTATGCATGTAAGTATGTATGTATGTATGTATGCATATGCATATGCATTATGTATGCATATGCATATGAATTATGTATGCATATGTATGCATGTATGTGTATGTGTGTGGATGTCTCTCTACGTGTGTGTGTGTGTGTATGCATGTAGTGTATGTGTGCGTGTATGTGTGTGTGTGTCTATGTGTGTGTATGCATGTAAGCATGTATGTATGCATATGCATGTGCATTATGTATGCATATGTATGCATGTGTGTGTATGTGTGTGTATGCATGTAAGTATGTATGTATGCATATGTATATGCATTATGTATGCATGTATGTGTATGTGTGTGTGTATGTCTCTCTACATGTGTATATGTGTATGCATATATATGTGTGTGTGTGTGTATGTGTCTATGTGTGTGTGTATGTGTCTATGTGTGTGTGTATGTGTCTATGTGTGTGTGTGTATGTGTGTGTGTGTGTCTGTGTGTGTATATGTGTGTGTCTATGTGTGTATGTGTGTGTCTATGTGTGTATATACGCATGCATCTATATACATGTGTCTGTATGCATGTGTATGTGTGTGTGTAAATGTGTTTGGATGTGTGTGTGTAAGTGTGTATGTGTCTATGTGTGTGTGTATATGTGTGTGAGTGTGTGAGTGTGTGTCTGTGTTTATGTGTGTGTGTCTATGTGTGTATGTGTGCCTATGTGTGTATATATGTGTGTGTGTATGCATGTGCATGTGTGTGTATAAATTTGTGTGTATATGTGTGTGTTTGTGTGTAAATATGTGTATGTGTGTGTGTGTATGTGTGTATGTGGGTGTATGTGTCTATGTGTGTATATGTGTGTATCTATGTGTGTATGTGTGTGTCTATGTGTGCATCTACGTGTGTATGTGTATATATATGTGTGTATGCATGTGTATGTGTGTGTGGAAATGTGTGTGGGGTCTATGTGTGTATGTATGTGTCTACGTGTGTGTGTGTCTATGTGTGTATGTGTGTGTCTATGTGTGTATATATGGATGTGTATGTGTGTTTGTAAATCTGTGTGTATGTGTGTGTATATGTCTATGTGTGTATGTGTGTATGTGTGCATGTATGTGTGTGTATGTGTGTGTATGTGTGTGTATGTGTGTGTATGTGTGTGTATGCATGTGTATGTGTGTGTAAATATGTGTGTTTATGTGTGTGTGTGTATGTGTGTGTATGTGTCTATGTGTGTGTATGTGTCTATGTGTGTATGTGTCTATGTGTGTATGTGTATGCATGTATGTATGTGTATGCATGTATGTATGCATATGCATGTGCATTATGTATGCATGCATGTAAATATGTATGTATGCATATGCATATGCATTATGTGTGTATGTTTCTATGTGTGTATGTTTCTATGTGTGTATGTGTGTATGTGTGTGTGTATGCATGTGTACATGTGTGTAAATCTGTGTGTATATGTGTGTGTATGTGTGTGTATGTGTCTATGTGCATGTATGTGTCTATGTGTGTGTATGTGTCTATGTGTATATGTGTCTATGTGTGTATGTGTATGCATGTATGTATGCATATGCATGTGCATTATGTATGCATATGCATGTGCATTATGTATGCATATGCATGCACATTATGTATGCATATGCATGTGCATTATGTATGCATATGCATGTGCATTATGTATGCATATGCATGTGCATTATGTATGCATATGCATGTGCATTATGTATGCATATGCATGTGCATTATGTATGCATATGCATGTGCATTATGTATGCATATGCATGTGCATTATGTATGCATATGTGTGTGTATGCATGTAAGTAAGTATGTATGCATATGCATATGCATTATGTAGCCCTATTGTGGAGGAACTAGAACATATTCTGGAGTCATTCAGTATTCCAATCTCAAAAAAAGAATGTTAGACACATGTTCCCAATGATCATACTATTACTTATGACCTAGGACATCCAAATGCCCCTTGACTTATTAAATTATGTGCAAACTTAAGTAAAGTTTTTCGTCAAAAATTGATCCACCTACTTAGATAGTTCATTGATGTTTTTTCCTAGGATTACTAAGACGTGAAGTGCCTTGATCCAAGGATTTATTAGCATAGAGTAACTCTAAAACCATTTTTTATCCAGCCAAGCACACAGTTATCGCAATGAGCCCACATTATGCTAAACATGTTAAGGCTAAGATTGATAGATTACTCAAAGTAGGTTTCATTGTTTCCATGGATCATGTAGAGTGGATCTCCCCGATAATCATCATCCCAAAGAACAACAAACAATTAACAATCTATGTAGACTTTTGAAAATTGAATGCTGCCAATATTTATGGTCCCTTCCTATTACCCTTTCTAGATAGCATCATCAACTAGCACCAACAGAACGCAATCAATCAAGAAGCGTATGAAAACGTCTAGGATTAATTTATTCCCTTGGGCATCACCAATGCTCTTAGTAAAGAAGAAAGATGGTTCTATGAGACTATGTATAGATTATAGAGCATTAAACAAGGTAACAATCAAAAATAGGTTTGCAATGTCTAGGTTGGAAGACCCATCAATCAATTACATCAAGCTAGGTATTTTACCAGGTTTAATCTTAGGTCAGGATATCATCATATTAGAATTAGGGCAGAGGATGTCCCTAAAACTACTTTTAGGACTAGATATGGGCACTATGAGTTTTTGATGATGCATTTTGGTCTCACCAATGCTCATGGCACTTTCATGAGGCTCATGAATAATGTTCTACAGCCATATTTAGGGTAGTTTTTCATAGATTTTTTGGATAAGATTCTAACCTATAGTATATTAGAATAGGAACACTTGCAATACTTAAGTATTCCAACTGCTATGAAAAAAATCACTTTTTGTTAAGAAATCAAAGTGTGAATTTTTTCAAAACAAAGCTTAGATACCTTGGGCATATAGTTTCCTAAGATGGAATCCAGATGGACCCTAATAAAGTGCGTGCTATTATGAAATGGATGCATCTTAAGAATGAAGAAGAGCTTTAGATCTTTCTAGATTTGTCTGACTTCTATCATAGATTCATCGAGAACTATGCCAAAATTGTTATCTCGATGATGGAGCAACTCAAATGGAAAGGGAAAATCTTTCATTGGGAAAACAAACAAAAGAAAATTATGGAAAAGTTGAAGATAGTGATTATTATATTTCCACTTTTACATATAGCAGATCCCAATAAACCCTTTGTGGTTGACATTGACATGAGTGATTTTGTTATAGGATCAGTTTTAGTTTAGAATTCTTGACTAATAGCTCTTGAGACCAAAAAGCAAGAACCACCTTAGAAGAATTACTCCATATATGAGAAGATTTGTATGACATTTTCCATGCTTTTTCATTATTTATATGGTGACAAGGTTACAACAGTGTTTCATCAAGAGAGCATTAAGTGTCTCTCTAATCAAATAGACCTTAAAGGTAGTAAGGCTCATTTGACAGAGACCCTTTAGGAGTTTTACTATGAGCTTAGGTGTAGGAAGAGAAAATATAATCTAGTGGTTGACTTTCTTAGTCGCATGCCTATGCTCAATGGACCAAGTTTTACTCACATCATCAGTTAGCTACTTGGGTCCATCATTGGAAAATGTAGGTATGATCCTGCATATTCCAACATTTGGGAATCCATAAAGAAAGGGAATCCTAACAGACAGGTCTCCAATGATGATCGAGTATTGATGGGTATTCAAGAAGGATTCAATTGGAAGAATTACAACATCCAGGATGGATATCTATTATACAAATGTAAGGTGTGTATCCCTAGAGATTCTGAGGTGAGACAACATACATTGCATGTCTCATGACACACCTAGTATAGGAAACCCAAGAGTTAACAAGACTTGTGATCTTGCTAAGAAGCAATTTTGCTTGCATGGACTTCATAAGTACATCCTAGAGTATGTGCTCAAATGCACATAATGCTAAATCAATAAAGCTAACACATTGAGGATAGGAGGTCTACTCCACCCATTGGATATTCCTAATGGGAAGTGGGAGATTATCTCCATGGATTTTATAGTATGACCCCATAAGACATTGAGAGGGCACGACTCGATTTGGGTAATCATGGATAGGTTAAGCAAAAAGGATAGATTTATTTTGATACGTAGTACAATGAAGACTTGAGCTGGGTAGGTTATTTTTTAAAACCCTATACAAATTATCTGGTCTTCCATTAGACATTGTTCCAGATTGGGATAGGAAGTTTACTAGCAACTTTTGGAGAGCACTCTTCAAGAGGTTGATACTAAACTTAGTGTAGCTCAGTGATGAGTAGCACCTCCTTTAATTTCAATCCGGGAAGACGTGAGGATGGTATGATGACCTCGAGCAAGTGAAGGCACAAGTGTGTGAGTGAGAAGCATACCAACATGCACACACATACACACACATGTGCACACACGGCAAGACAAAGAGAAAGACAATGGAGTTCTTTTAGATTGCTTCCAAAATGCTCATACAAGTTCAACTCTATTACAAGCTAACCTCAAAAATGAGCTCTCTAGCTCTATTTATAGTTTTTTACTAGCTTTTGGCCCTGTCTAGACTTAGTGTCCGGTCTAGTTAAAAATTAGGTCCTAGGGCCTATTTGGAGGCTCAAACGAAGTCTAAAAATTATGAAAATTGGTACGATGCTACTTCTAATACTCCTCAAGCTCGAGGACTCCTTGGCTTGCACAAAATGGAGTTACAAAAAGGTGAAATGGTATTTACAATGATTTGTAGTGATGAGAATCACTGTTATGAAGATGTTGTTTTGGAAAAATTTGAATGGCCTACTTGCCAGATCTTCGTTAACTGCTTAGTCTGCTTGTGCCTTCTCTCCGCTCTGGCTCCCTTCTTTGGCTTCCTTGTCTTGTGAGTCCTTCGGTGCCTTGACTGCTGCCAACACCCCCCCTTCTCTCACGTCTGTCGTCTCTGACAGACCCTTGTCTAGGTGTGCGTTGGACATAATATTGAACCACATCGGAAGCAAGGTGGTGTTCTTCTAATCGTAGGCCTCGTGCTAGGTCTGTTAACAATGCATCCCAATCCATTGGACCTGGGACGTCTGGATGGGGCACCCGCAATTGATCTGAGTGGATGGTCCTCTCCACAGCGAATAGTTGGAGGAGATGTGAGGGCTTGGGTACAAATATTTCTGAGTGATATTCCGAGAACCCTGTGATGAACATCTCCTCGAAGGTCTGCTTGAAGCATGCTGGGAGGTATTTTATTCTTGCGTGCCAGGCATATACTACCTTTATTGAGGGGGTAGTGCTCATGTCATATACCAGGTCTTGGTTGCTTGCAATGAAGCCAACTCCTGAGAAGTGGGGGTCCTTGATGTTCTTGAATGTCCTGAATGTGATAAGCATTAATTCAAAGATTTTCATGCACATTTGTGCCATCACATCAGGTGTGTTCCGTAGTCGAAGGCTCCAGTGACGGATTGTAGAAATCATATAAGCAACTGTGGGAGGTCCTTGTGGAGGTGCTAGATAGACATAATTTAACCACTTTGCACAGCCTTTGATGTTCTTTACAGCAATGGTAAACTCAGGCCATGTGCATCTTTGGAGGACTGGAACATAACAAGGGTTGTATTTGATAAATAGCGGCATGTTGTTCCAGGTACGAACCATTTCAGGGTAAGTTTCTAAAAGTCATATCCGCCAGGTGGGTTGAAGAATGGATCCTTTTTTAGCACTCTCCGAGATATCATCAGGGCCAACTTGTGTGGCAAAGGTTGGAGCCTTGCCACATCGTTGTTTAATCTCTGCGTTATAATCTGCCAAGAGTACACAATATGGCACATACTGATCATCGTTGGTGCCTATCCATCTATGATGAGACATACTGTGAAAATACTCTGACTTTATGATTGTGTCTTCTAATTTGGCCATTGATTGGATTTGGACTGCCACTCGATCTTCATGGGTTTTAGCCGTCTTTTCGAGTGTCTGAAGCCATTTGGGTGCTTCGACTTCCAGGGTGTCCATTCCTTCCGAGGTTTGCTGACCTCCTGGCATCGGCATAGGAACATATGGTTCCTCATACGACTCATCCACCTCAATGGGTACCAATTCATTAGGCTCTATTTCTATAACTGGAGAGGGTTGTCTTTCATATTCCAGTAACTTCTTCTGCAATTCTGTCACCTGCTCTGTTAGTGCCTTTACCTCCTTTGAAGTCGTGGTTGTCTCTATGACCTTGGGTTGTTCCTCCTGTTCCCTGAGTTGGCGGCGTAGTGCATCCCGTTCCTTTTCCAAATCATCATGTGCTTCTAATAGATCGGCATAGCTTTCCAGGATTTTCTTCATGGTATCTGAGGGGACTGCTTTAAACTGCTTTGGGTCGATCTCGTGCGGGGAGCCTTCCATTGCAGCTTCTAGGTTTTCTTCGTTTTGCTTATGTAGATGCTTGTTCTCTTCAAGGGCGGTAGCCATGTGTTTTCTGAGTAGGGTCAAATTACGTCGGACTCGTAGATTATCTACTTGGTAGACTTCAAGTAAAGCTTCTAGTTGTTTGACGCCTGGCAATTGTGATGGTTGGGGTGTCTCTAGGAGGGTTTGATGGGCCTGCTCGAGTGTGGTATAGCATTGATTGAGGTCAGCATTTTCATCTTCTATAGTTGTAAGCCTCCTCTGGAGTTGTTGATGATTCGTAGTTAGTTGACCATAACGGTCTTCGAGAGCCTGATACTCACTTTGTAGTTGGTACACACATTGATGCAACATTGAAAACATATTATTTACATTAAAGAATGCAGGGAAAGGAGAGGATGCCGAGGAAATGGGGAGGGGAAAGGGAGTCATGAATGATGTGGAGTCAAGTGGTGAGGTGGGTGGAGGGGGTATGGGGGATTGAGGTTGCGTGGGGGGAGGGAGTGGTGTTGTGGCTGGTGATGTTTCCATGGTGTCAAACGTGTGTGTGACTGTGTAGATGGGGACAGTGGGTGGGGTGGATGTGATGTTCCTGAATAGTGTTGTGAAAGTGGGCATGGTAACTCCTCCGAATTGGATGTCGGGAGAGAGAGGAATTCCCATGACATATGTGGTAATGGTGGAAATGGGGGTGGTAGTGCCATGTGGTGAGGTGAGTTGTGTAGTGAGAGGTGAGGTGTGTGGTGAGAGTGGTTCTGCTTGATGTTCTTCGGTTTGTGTGTTATCTCCTGGTTCTGATACATTGATGTGAATTTGCTTGCCGGATCGCATGGGGCGGGTAGGCACTCGTTTCTCAAAGCGATGAATATAAGCCATAGCTACATGAATGGCTTCATCTAAGCCTACCGCGTCTGCGTGCAGGTTCATTGATTCAATAAACATGTCATGCACGCCTTCCTTGGCTAACATTTGGCTCATGAGCACCTTTCCTGTTTCGAGCGACATTTTGTGTTGTTCTTGGACTCGCTTCATGGTTTCATACAATCTTTTTATTTGGGCCGAGTAGGCTGGGGCACTTGCTAGTTTTGAAAGTTCGTCATATTCTTGATCCTATTCCTCGTTTGCCTCTTCTTCTTCTGTCTCTTCTTCATCCTCTTCTACTTCTACTACTTCCGGTTGGGTCGGGGCTGAAGTTGTAGTAGTAGGTTGTGGTCCTTGGTTCTGCTCTGCTTCTGTCTCCAGGTTAGACTCATTAATCATGCGGGCGATTTCTTCATCTGTCAAATCGGCTAGGGTGTAGCCTTGTGGGAACTCCAAGTCCGATGGAATCGGAGGGAACACTAGATTGGGTCCTTCTGCACTTGGTCTGGGTAGGTGAATGGTAAATGGTCGGACACATCGCGTTTGTGGAGGGGTCACCTCTGGTGTGGTGGTGGCTCCCCTTGCTTGGGCACATGGTAATTGCACTCCCCCTCTCATTTTCTTCGATGGAGGACCCGCCGTTGATAACCGTCTTTGGAATTCTTGGGCCCTAGACCATACTAGTGCTCTTTGAAGGGGCACGTCGTGAGCTAAACATCTGTAAATTATTTTTGTTAGAGCACAGCATCCATGAAGCACATTCTTCTGTTTCTTATTCCATCGTTGATGGGCTAGGTGGATTTGATCGATGATCCAGTGTGGCATATTGATGGTGAGATTCTCTGTCTCTGCCAAGTACAAGCTGAACCAGATCTTTTTTGGTGGCATTGTGAAGCGTTCTTGGGCAGGGAAAGCGAAGTGCTGCATGATCGTTCGTAGGTGGAGAGCTATGGTCGGTGTCAGTGCCACTATGTCCTTCAATTTGTTGAGATCCTTGTGCTTCATCTTGCCTGGAATCATTGTTTCTTTCTCAGTGGGAATATGCATACCTTGCATGTTCAATGCTTCTCGTACTAGGTTGAGAGTCAGTTTGAATCTTTTGAGCTCATGGCCTGGTGTCAATGAGGGTAGCACGAAGGTACTATCGCCTCCTTTAGCCCTGCTAGGGGTGATGGTACTGATAAAGTAGGAACAACGCAGGAAGTCTGGCTTAGGTAAATGTGCCCAAAAATAGCCATCCAAGCCCGCTTTGGTCCATACTGATCGCATTACTTCTGCATTCTGATACTTCTCAAATTCGCGGGTAAAGAAGTGATATCGTCCCCATTTGCCATTTAACTCAAGTTCTGCCTCCCAAAAGTAGGTGCCATCCCCTAATGGCCCTACGACATCACTGAACCAATGTGCATGTTTCCCCACTTGAGACGTGTGCCCCTGAGGCGAGTCTTGAATAGGAAGCACATGCATAACTCTAAGTTCTTGAGGTCTCTCAGTGAGTTGTGGTTCCAGAAGGAGGGTTTCAATGTCCACTATCTAGGCGCTAGACCCTGCCTGAGAACTGGTGCCTCCTATTTCTGCCATGTTACAGCTTGCTTGCTAGTTCTGTGAGAATATAGAAGCATGCGTTAACATTGTAAATGACAAGGTAGAACAATTTTTGTCCCCATTACAACATTAACATGAAGTGAATGATGAGTTAGTGGATCAGTGAGTGCGCGATGATTGTGTGTGTTGTTAGTCCTATGAGCTAAGTGAAAAGATGCAGTTTGAGAATGATGCAGTTAGTAGGTGGGGATGAAAGTACAAATGGGATTGGGAGGTTTATTACAAGCTTTGGGCTGCCAAACAGAGTGAATGATTTTGGGTTTTGGTTTTGTGGAGACTCTGGAGGGCTTCATGAGGGTGTCTGCTTGGAAATGAAGCTTTATAGGGGCCCATTTGCAAGTGATTCCTCTCGTGCTCACGTGTAAATGTGCATTTATGTGTATTGAATGAGAGTGGGCATCGGCTCTTTGAGTGAGTGAACCCTGTTCTATATGGTGCGATTTGTGTGTGACTAGTTGAGCCCGCAAGCAAGCCTTAGGCACCCAAATTTGTCTTGATTATGGGCCAGCCTTCATCGACTTCTTGGGTACCCAGATAGATTTCACTTTCACAGAAGAATTTCTGGAAGTCTTCTTATTAGTATCAGGTCGTTGATCACTAATAGGAAGTTGAGCTAGTTGTTGTGGCTTGACCGCAATAGGACGCTCGCCTTTCCGCACCCACATTTGTTTTGGTGGCTGGGACACCTTGCTTCATACTTTCTTTTGGCTTCGAGCATAAGTCGTCTGCTTCTTCTGCCTTTTATCTGTCTTTGATTGTTGCATCCCGATGGCCTTTGGAAAAGAAGGGAGTTCCATTGCATCCTTGACTTCTGTGTTGCGATAATCATCCCTCTGCATCACATAGTTTTGGACAAGAATAGCATGGTCATCTTCATGTGTACTCCTAGAAGGACCAGGAGTGTGTGCCTTCCCTAATTCCTTGAGTGCTCCATTGTCTAACTCAACTGTAATGCGACTCCGATTCACCCATACCTTAAGAAGTCCACTTCTTAGGTTTAGGTTGACTTCATGATCATAGATCCAGTCTTGACCCAAGACAAGAGGTTTATTGAGATCCTCATCTTGACACACTAGTACGTTAACTGTCAATAAAATGTCTTGAAGGTAGAGGGGAAGTTTCACCTCGCCCATGCAAGGGGTTTCCACGCCTCCCAACCCTATGAGATATGCTTCCATAGGATTGACATTTAATTTCAACTCTCGACAATAAGAAAGTTTAACAACACTAATGGCTGCACCTGAGTCAATCAAGGCTCTTACAGTCCTTGCACTCGTTCCTTGTCCTATCTCTAAAGTCACAAAAGAACGTCGATCAACTATTCTATGAGAGCTAATACCTGAAACTTCACACATAGCCATGTGATATCCATGTTGTGCATAGTCATCTGTCCTAGGCTGATCTCTACCCTGTCTTCTCAATTTCATTCTTCGGATGCGTTCCAAAGCTTCTGCCTGAGCCTCTTCTCGAATTTGTTTTTCTTCTTCCTTGCGTTTCTTGGCAGTGTTGAGTCTATTTAGCATATCTTCAGTCAAGGGTTCTTGATATAACTTGACTCTGCATCCACTAATGTAACTAGGGAGAACATCACCTTCTAGAGTAGCTAATTGAACTGCTCCACTAGTTGAGATCCTATTAATGATCATAGGTCCATATCACGCTTTTCTAGTTTCCTCGCATGTTGTTTCAGGGTATATACCAAAACTAAGTCTCCGGCCTTCAATCCTTTATCCTTAACATGGGCATCAAAGTACGCCTTCTGTTGTTTCTTAGCTACATATATCCCTGCGGTAGCCCTCAGTCTGGTTTCTCCTAATCGCTCAAGGTCAAAGATTCTAGAGGAGAGCTCATGGCCCGTCCACTAATGCTCCTGTGCTACCTTTAGTGTAGGTATCAAGAAGTCCAATGGTAGCACTGCATTTTGGCCGAACACCATCTGAAAAGGAGTGGCTTGGAGTACTGTTTTATAGGCAACTCGGTATGCCCAAACAGCATGGTGTAGCTGTTTGTCCCAATCAGAGCATTTATTATTCACCAATTTAGTCAACACATTGCATAGAATCTTATTTGTGCTTTCGGCTTGCCCATTAGCTTGTGGGTGATAGGGGGCAGACTTCTTGTGTACTACCAAGAACTCTTGGAGCAGATTTTCAATAACTTCATTCAAGAAGTGAGTCCCCCTATCACTGACTAGCTCTATAGGTAGCCCGTATCTAGTGAACACATTCTCAAATAAGAACTTAGCGGTCGTCTGAGCATCATTCTTTGTCGTAGCTTTTACCTCTACCCACTTGGTTAGATAGTCTGTGGCCACAATGATATATTCAGCATGTGAACCCTTAGCTAGGGGATTAATAGGACCTACAAAGTCTATTCCCCACTTAGAGAATGCACGTCCAACCATCATGGGTTTCAGAGGCATCTCATCTTTGCATGTAGGATACTGAGTTCGCTGACAAATGTCACACCGTTTCACATAGGTATGTGCATCCATGTGAAGGGTTGGCCACCAAAGTCATGCAAATAGGATTGCCTTGATCACCCGATCTGGTCCAAAGTGTCCTCCTGCTTCACCCTGGTGAGCAGTTTCCAAGATCTTTAAATATTCACTCTCATGGACGCAGAGTCTGAGGTAACCATCTTTACCACGCTTGTATAGATTATCACCAATCAGTGAGTAATCTAGGGCTTCTTGTTCTAGACTTCTTTGTCTGGCCAATGTCATATCTTGTGGGAATGTTTTAGTCCTCAAGAAGGCTATTAATGGTTCACTCCACTCTGGCACTATGGTCACTTGATAAAGAGTGGCATGCTCCACGGGTGGTTTAGTACTGCAACAGATTGGGCATTCTTTACACATCTTATGTACATCAGCTTCCATAGTAGGCCAATGTACTCCGAATCTCCTTAGTGTCTGTAAAGTTCTTTGCCTCAAATGGTGTTGCTCTAATGCACCTACATGTGTTGATTGCAACCATTTTGCATACTCGTCCTCTTCCACACAACAAGCCAATATCCCTTGATCTGTTTGTTTGTACATGCTTCCTGCCATGATATGGTACTTCTGGGCTTTTACCACCTCCCTATCTTAAGTGTTTATGACTGGGTGGTTAGGTCCGTATGTCAATACTGGCACTAATGGCTTAGCCCACTGAGGTACAACCTCCAAATTAAACAAGTAAGCATCAGGAAGGTCATCTGATACTCCTTGTGGGGCTTCTCCAGATGTGAGCCTAGAGAGGTGGTCTGCTCTCAAGTGAGTCTTTCCTTTCCTCACCACGACCTCAAAGTCATATTCCATTAGCAAGAGAAACCATCTTACTAACCGGCCTGTATTGCATGGTTTGTTTACCAAGTACAATAATGCCTGATGATCGGTAAAAAATTTAAACTAATTTGCAAGCAAATAGTGTCTAAATTTTTAACTACATATACCATGCCTAATCCTTCTCGTTCAATGGTGGTATAATTTCGTTCAGCTGCATTCAACTGTCTACTAGCATAGGCAATTGGAAGATCCATATTACCTTCGCTTGTAGGTTGTGCAAATACACATCCAATAGCATAATTGGATGCATCCACGTGAACATGGAAGGGCTTATCGCAATCTGGTGTGGTCAAGATTGGTGCTGAACACAATCTTCTTTTGAGCTCATTGAAGGAGTCCTCACATTCATTAGTCCACTCAAAGTTGGTCAAAAGCCCGTACAGTGGCTTCGCAATGATGGCGTACATGTGTATAAAGCGTCGGTAATAGCCACAATGCCCCATGAAAGCTTGTACTTCCTTGACATTCTTTGGCCTAGGTAACTCTGCTATGGCTCTTACTTTCTCTTCATCGGTGGATATGCCATTCTTTGACACTATGTGTCCTAAAATCTTGCCTTGCCTGACCATGAAAACACACTTTTCTGGACTTGATATTCTCTACATTTGTCAAAGATTTGCCTGAGTTCAGGTATATGTGTCTGTCTAATGTTGGAATGAGCACAAAGATCATCACCATAGACCTCTAAATTCTTCCTCAGGAATTCTTTAAATACGTGGCACATCAGTCTCTGAAAAGTTGCGGGCGCATTGGTAAGCCCAAATGGCATTACTCGAAAAGCAAATATGCCCCATTCTGTGGCAAAAGCCTTCTTATGCTGGTCTTCCGGAGCAGTGGCTACCTGATTGTAGCCAAAAAATCCATCAAGAAAATTGTATACTTCCTTGCCTGCTACTCTTTCCAGTAGATGCTCAGTGACAGGAAGCGGATAATTATCTCGAATAGTGGCAACATTAACCTTCTTCAAGTTAATGCACACACAATGGGGGATACCCACTCAGTGTGCTCAATTTCATAGATGAATCCAGCTTCGACCAAGCGATCTATCTCTTCTTTGATCTTGGTAGCATAATTATCATTGTATGTGTATGGCTTTTGCTTGGAGGGTTTGGCATCTGAGGTCATGGGGATAGTGTGTGAGCATATGTCAGGGTCGACACCTTTTAAATCCTTGTAACTCCAAGCGGATACATCTCTGTATTCTCTCAACAAGGCTATTAGCTCATGCTCTTCTTCCTCTGTCAGGTCATGGCCTATGTATGTGCACCTTTCTTCTCCTTCTTCTATGGCTACGACTACTTTCTTGGTAGTTTCTTTGTTATCATAGGCCTCTCCTGCTTGTGCCTCACGTTTTGGCATTCTTACCATGACTCTCCTATCGTCTATCTCATACTTTTTGAAATTCTCGGGGACTTCAAACAAGGATTCTTCCTCTTCTCGTGTGACTTCCCTCTTCTTTCTTTTCTTTCCTTCGTCCTTAGGGGTCACTTGTGTGGTTAACCTTACGTCATTGGTGAGCTCTCCATGTCTCTGAGGGTGAGCTTCAACTTCATAGAAGTATCCTTCATCTGATGCAAATGGTGGGTCCATAATGATTGACTCTAGATCGGAGTCACTTGCATCTTCAAATGCATCAGGGCTAGGTTCACATTCTTCCAGAACTCCACCTCCCATGATTGGTTCTATGGAGAAGACTGAAATGTCATAGCCATCCTCATCACAGTGGGGTGTCCATTGGTCCTCATTGATGGCTACATCCATTGTTGCTAAAATTTCTGCCCAGCCGTGAGGTTCAAATTCTTCATCAGGAAATACTACAGGTGCGTAGGCCGGGTCTTGAATTGATCTATGGGTTTCTTTTGCACCTATCTCTCTGGCCTTTTCTCTCTTCTCTTCTTCTACTGCTACTTTACACATCCATAAGTGAGTGTCTTCATGCATCCATGAGGATCCTGATCCTATGGAGTGCACAAACTTTGTGTCATCCTTGGCTTTATGGATGCGATTCCATTGAATAGGCGATACATTTCTATGAGAGTAATCCTTGAGATTGACTTTGGTCATAGCACCTAAGTGTTGCAAATACAAGGAATTGGTTCCCCGATCTTGTACCACCTGCAACTGTCGCATAAATGGTCTTCCCAAAATCATCTCATAGGCATGGTTCTTGTTGAAGTCACATATGGCGAAAGTATGCTCAAACTCAACACCGCATGTAGTGAGAGTTATTCCTTCCAGCAAGCCTAAGGGTCTTTCTATGTGACCATCGACCATCTGCAATTTCATCCTCGTGGGCCTGAGTGCTGGCTTGCCCCAACGCTTCCATAGAGAAGTGGTAGCAATAGCAACTCCTGCACCTGAGTCTAGAATTACCTTGGTTGTGTACCCCTGATGGGTAATGGGAAGATAGGTGTTTCCCTCTTCACCTTCACTCATATCTCCTATCTTGTCTAGAGGAATTTCTGGCACTGTTCTATGAGAACCTACCTGGGATCAGGGTTTCACCACTTCTGGCACTTGGTTAGCTACATGTTTCCATAACTCTGGCCTAACTTTGAGTAGCTCTTCTAAAGTGAGGTTGCACTGCACTTTAGTGTTTTTCACTACCTCCGTATTCCTAGGTATGACTGAGTCTTCGTTTCTTACCATGACCGTGGGTGCTCTCATACAAGTAGACTTGGCTTCCCATGGGCCTGTGAAGTGGGGTAATTCGTGTAAAGAATTAGACTCGAAGTCTAATCTCTCTTGACTTTGTGCACTCTCCTACTCTCCATAAATGGAGGGAATATCTTGCGGGAATTCGTCATGTGCGTCATCCACCAGTTCAACGGGAGGATGGACTTCACTCTCTTTTGCCCATTTTTCTTCTTGAATCTCTCGCAAGAATTCTGGGGAATATCTATTCATAGAAGAGGAGGTGTCTAGGTCAGTGGAATTGGGCAAGAAAGCTTCCTGTGGGGGAATGCTTATTCTTTTACTTGCCTCATCTCTTCCTTAGTTTTTTTCTTCCTTGGCAGATCTTGCAATTATGCTCTCTAACTTCTCTAATAGTCCATCCAAGTGCAATTGTGTCTTAGCTGAGCCAGAGTAGTTGAAGAGGCGACGGGCTTCAAACATGGTCTGAGCCAATGCGACCATTTTCGCACAAAGCTTGGTTCTTTCTATCTCTAGGTCAGCTCTAGGGTAGCACTTGTCATGATCCGTCACATTTGGCCCTTCTTGGATTCTGGCCTGATATGCCTTAAGCATCATGTCTATGTCTTCAGGAGTGGGGTCGGCTAACACTGATCCTACTCTAGGGGGTGGTGGGATGGTCTGAGGTGGGTTGAAAGATGGTGGATTAGATGATGATGGAGATGAAGGTGGTGGTGGTGGTATGTCAGAGTTTGTTTGAGAGGTGAGTTCAACAATTTTGGCTTTTGTTTCTCTTATGCTTTCTTCTAAGTCGCTCATCTTTTTAGACCATTGTCTTTTCATTCTCTCTCGGCTATCCTTCCAGGCTCTCGACCGTTTCTTGATTATGCTCTCAGTCTCACTAACCTCTGCACTCTTTTCTTGACCTAAGCCTTGGTTTTGCTGCCAAGCCTAAGCTCTAGTGACCACATGTACTGGTGCAGTGGAAGTTACACTTCTTGTGGCATCTAATACTAACCCAATAACATTAATTGGAGTGATTTTTGGCATATTATGGGGATTCTTTGGGCAATCTCGTAAGAGATGCTCCTTGCTGCAATCTTGACAAAAGCCCTGTATTGTTACTGACTGGGGTTGTGTAGGTGCAAGCATGGGGCAATCACGAATGAGGTGATCTCCCTGACATCTGTAGCATGGCCCTCTAGGGAAGGGGGGTCTTACTTGCCTAGGTTGAGGTCTAGCATTGGGGTTTGCGTACATGACATTTGTGTAATCTGGCTCCCAATTAGGTTCACTCGGTTCTTCACTATAGTAGGACTCGCCATGTTCAGGAGACTGCATGTAGTAAGCCTGGGGGCTATCAATATGTGTAGAATCAAAGCTATGGTCACTGGGATCACTTTCTGAAAGCAATGGTGTTACTAGCACTATGGCTCTATTCAGGTTCTCTTCTGCAGCTGCATACTTCACTGGGATCACATTGGCTAGAGCAGGAGGTTGCTGAGCTAATACAGGTTGAGGCCTTTGCTGAGTTTGATATTGTGGTTGGTAGTTTTGTTGAGGCCTGGTATACTGTTGTGGTGGGTACTGGTTCAGGTATCTTCCCTGTTGTGGATATGGTTGAGGGTAGGTTTGCCTAACCACTTGCTTATTGTATGGGCAATCTTGTGTTGTGTGATTAGTGTATCTCCGTTCTATGGTGCAGTATTGGCTACTGGGATTCACTTGGGGTTGGGCCATGATGGGACATACGTTCGCCATATGGTCACCTCCACAAGTATAGCACCGTTTAACTGGGGCAAATCTTGGGATTTGTTTGCTAGAGACACCTAATTTTTGAGCCACTTTCTCAGCGAGTTCCTCAATAGATGTGGATTGCGAGGAAGAGAGACTAGTAGAGCTATCTGAATCTTTGTAAATTTTGGAAAGTTCTAATTCCTCCCATAGGTTATCCTCTATGTCGATGCACATGCGTACACACTCTTCTATGGTCCTTGGGTCCTTTAAGTACACGTAAGATCTCAACTTTGTACTTAGCAGTCCATCTAGGAATAAAGCCACTTGTTTGGCTGGAGTGGGTAGCTCAGGAATCGGACATCTCTCCAGATATTGCCTAAACCTTCTTCCTGCAAGTCAGACCGTCTCTTGGGGGGTTTGCTTGAAGCTATGAATTAGTGAGGAAGTGTTATGCCTTATGCCACTCTTAGAGAATTCAATAATGAAAGCCTCTAGAAGTTATTCTATGTTTCTGAAGTGCCTCTCATTTAGTGGTTGAAACCACGTAAGAGCGGTGTTCCTAAGGGTTAGACCAAGCGTGAATAGATCCTCCACTTGTTCAGCTCTCAATACTTGCCTAAATTTGGCCACATGATCATAAGGGTCTCCAGTGCCATCAAAGTAGTTCTTCATGGACTTAACTAGTTGTGTAGGTCTCAAAGTCCTCGTGTGCTCTCTAGGCCTCGACAAGGGAAAATCCTCAGCATTTCTTAAGTTCCTTGGAACTCTAGCCCTCTCTGTTTCTTCTCTATTCGTCTCTGTTCGCATTCGTTCTCTTCCTATTGGGTTGGCAAAGCTCACTTCTAGCCTATCTCTACTTCTATCCCTTGGAGCGCCATGAGCTTGGGATGTTCCAGCCCCTTGGTGGCCAAAAGGGACATTAGATCTTGGTTGGGGAAAAATAAATTTCCCCTTCCAAGTGTAGGCATGTCTACCATGTTCTGTGACCACGAAGATCCTCTCTGAAGTATTGTCTAGATAGGTCACTTTGCCTGGGCTATCCGGATCTTTGAACTCATAAATAGTGATCGTTCCTATCTCATTAGGTTGATTAGGCTTATACCTCTAGAAGGCTTCATCGGTTTCTCGGTTCAAGAGTAGATCTATGCTCTTGTTGTCCTGGGGAATCCATTCTGGTGTGAGAATTCTAGCGAGAACTGATTTGCCTCGAGGAGTTTTAGGTTCTAGACCCATGTTCCCTTGCTCTTCACCTAAGTCCGTTTCTGGGATCACATTACCAAATTCATCCGTCCTATCTGGGTGGCTGGTGACCACGTATATGGTTCCTTCTTTGTCCAGGTATGCTCCATTTTCAAATTTGACAGCAGGATGTTCAATTCCAATGGGCTGGTAAGGGTTCTTAATCTGAACCACAGATCTTCCTATGTCGTCCTCATAGATGCTAGCACCTAATCGGTTGGTCCTAAGGTATTCCAGCTGCATCTTGTAGGGGCCCTCTACCCTATGTAAAAATATGGCACTCCTGAACTTCCTGCGGGTCTCTCCATACCTTGAGACATCTCTGACTCACTAGTCTCAGAGCTAGGATAGTATGAATGATGGCTCAACTGCTGGGCCAAAGACCTAGCAGTATGATTGACACTAGCCTCTAAAGACCTAAGACTCTGTCTATCTCTTCCTAGGTGTCGTCCTGATCTAAGGTTCATAAGCCCAATTGAATAATCCCAATTTTTCCAAGTACAATTTTCATTGCTAAGTTCTTTTGTATTAGTCACTTGTTCTTTTTAATTTTCTTAGGATGTCACTTCTTGTCAAATCAATCTTCGTCGCAAGGAACACTTAAGTTTTATCGTACTGAGTGTGGTCGCTTGATTTAAATTCTTTTCCCTTAGGTTGTTTCGCAATTGTAATCTCTTGGCACTTGCACTTGAGTGATTAGAGTTCTTGGACTTGGTCGTTCTTAACGCATCCCTAACTAATCAGAACCTCTATCTGTACTTAGCCTAAGCTAGGGATTGACAGAGGCTGTTGAGAATTTCCAACCTTGAGTTTCTTTCCTTGGTTGCCCTTGTGTGCCAAGGAAGCGTGTTCCCAAGCTTTCACTTACTCTTGCTTCGAGTACCCTTCGATGCTCTCAAAGAACCTGAAAAAGTCCCAAAGTTAGCTCAAGACTTAAATTTGATTGACAGACAGATCACTTTCATGCATGTAATTCAATAACCAAATTGCCTTTTGCCTTTATGAAAAACAATCCCAAGGGACCCTCAGCTTTTCCTACCTCGGGATATGATCAACTTCAAAATACCCTATCTAATAATCCTGATATTAATTCTAAAGTAACCAGTGGAAGTTTTGGTTGTACTCCCCCCGAGCTTTCCAACAAAACAAAAATCACGACAAATAGATTCTGTATGAGAAAGTTATGCCAGTTCAGGGTTTTGGGGCTAAAACAAGATTAAAACAGGCTAACAAGCAAACAGGAATTCTCGAATTACTTGTGTCGCGGCCTCACAATGCAATGATAAACCCTAGTGTTTGTCCCACAAATTGCCAAAAATAGACCACTATTTTTGCCCTAAAAAACTTGGCCAAAATTGCCCGTCAATCGCGATCGCAAGCTCTATCAATCACGATTGATATGTCAGTCACGATCGACGTGTCGGTCGCGATTGACAAGTCTGTCGTGGGTGTCAGTCGCGATTGATGGGTCAATCGCGATTGACACGTGGCCCAGATTTTCAGTCGATCGTGGTCAAAGGGTCGTTGACTCTGTCGGTCGCGATTGATGGGTCGATCGCGATTGACAGGTCCGTTGCGAGTGTTCAGTCGGTCGTGGTCAAACAATCGTTGACTGGGTCGGTTGCGATTGACAGGTCCGTCGGGGCTGTCAGTCGTGATTGACTGGTCGATCGCGATTGATGGCTCGATCGCGATTGACACGTGTCATGCGTAGGTTCTGTCAGTCGTGGTCAGTCGGTCATTGACTCTGTCGGTCGCGATTGATGGGTCGATCGCGATTGACAGGTCGGTCGGCAAGTGTCCATCGTGGTTTGTCAATCGCGATTGACAGGTCGATTGCGATTGACAGAAAACAAAGGAGCTTTAAAATTTTAAACACATTTTTAGGAAGCTCTAGGCATGTAGATCATGATTATGTACTTTGTTTAGCAAAAAGATCATTTTTTCTGTCAGTCGCGATTGATAGAGATCAACGCCTCGGGACCTACACAATCAAATTTTTTACCTACTGGAGCTGATGCAGCTGCTGGGGATGCTGATTCCTGCAAAAAATCTCAAAAAACACAGAAAAGCACAAGCACACAAACGCTCTCTCACTCTCTCTCACAAGTGAAATGAGGGGAATGGTATGGGTAGGGTGATATGACCAAAAACTAAAATTTTTCACGATGAGGGAGGTGGAAGATGGTGATGATAATGGTGGTGATGAAGATGATGAAGAAAACAAAAGAAAATAGATAAAAGTGAAGAAAATACCTATGACTCCAACGCCTCAACTCTACATCTTACCATCACATGCTCATCCTCAAAGCTCGATCCCCAGCAACGGCGCCAAAATTTGGTGTAGCTCAGTGATGAGTAGCACCTCCTTTAATGTCAATGCGGGAAGACGTGAGGATGGTATGATGACCTCAAGCAAGTGAAGGCACAAGTGCGTGAGTGAGAAGCACACCAACATGCGCACACATACACAGACACACACATGGCAAGACAAAGAGAAAGACAATGGAGTTCTTTTAGATTACTTCCAAAATGCTCATACAAGTTCAACTCTATTACAAGCTAACCTCAAAAATGAGCTCTCTAGCTCTATTTATAGTTTTTTACTAGCTTTTGGCCCTGTCCAGACCTAGTGTTCGGCCTAGTTAAAAATTAGGTCCTAGGGCCTATTTGGAGGCTCAAACGAAGTCTAAAAATTATGAAAATTGGTACGATGCTACTTCTAATACTCCTCAAGCTTGAGGACTCCTCGGATTGCACAAAGTGGAGTTACAAAAAGGTGAAATGGTATTTACAATGATTTGTAGTGATGAGAATCACTGTTATGAAGATGTTGTTTTGGAAAATTTTGAATGGCCTACTTGCCAGATCTTCGTTGACTGCTTAGTCTGCTTGTGCCTTCTCTCCGCTCTGGCTCCCTTCTTTGGCTTCCTTGTCTTGTGAGTCCTTTGGTGCCTTGACTGCTGCCAACACTTAGCATGGGGGTTAGCCAAATCCTAGAAGATATGCTTCGAAAATATGTAAATGAAAGGCAGACTAATTGGGAAAAGTACTTACCTATAGTGGAGTTTGGATATAATAGTGTCAATTAATCTTCTACTGGGCATCATCCATTTATGCTTATGTACAAGTTTTAGGGGCTATATTTTTAGCCACACTAGTAAATCTACAGGTTTCTTGAAAGGTTTCCAGTTGTGGTGGGAGTTATCACCCCAAGTTCATGCAGGTTTTGCGCCTAAAAAATAGAGTTGATAGACACTTGCAGGTGTTTTGGGCTAGTCTTTGGGTTGTGAACTCAGCCTTTCAGCGCCATTTTACTACATAAATTGAGCACATACACCCTATGTATGCTTCTATGGATACACATCCATGTTGGTCATTGATATAGGGGTTACATTTTTTGCATAAAGATTTCAATGTTGATAAAGAGCGTCATGGTGAGGTTTTTTTAACTAGGAGACAACTAGATGTCATGGTTTCTTGGATGATGCACGTAGAAGACATACCCAACTTTTCCATAGGAGATGTATGCTAGCTATTCATAGGGGCTCAATAAGCCTAGTTGTCTTCTTTTTGTTAACTGATTATACACAGTGGAGGCAATGATTCACTATACATGTTTACATGTCAGTACTTGCAATTTTATGAGTCTTTGACACTAGTCATATGCTCATTTTGTAGACAAGACTCTGGTAAAAATTTTCCAGATTTTTTGTTTTGTCAATTATAGAGTGGCTGATTTACTCCATGATACACTTATTGCTGTGAGCACATATATTCTCACATAATCCTTTTGTTTGGTCATTACTACTCGTTAGTCCATTTTTCTAGGGAGATTCTAGTGAATTCTTCCCAAAATATGACACTTGGTCATCCTTTTTTTAACCTTAATGGTGTTTGGACTCTTCTAGCTCCATTATCATTCTAGTCAGTCTCTATCATCATGATGTCAGAGATCTCCAGCACATCTTGTGGATCAGGTTCTAGTGCCAGTGTTCCTAGCAGGAGCTATAACTTGCATGTCAAAAACCATTTTGAGATCCAAAATTTGATGGCACAAACTTTGCTTTGTGGAAGAATCAGATTGAATATGTGTTGATTCAAAGAAGCCAATGGAAGCCAGTAAATGGAATCTCAAAGAAGGCTTCTAACATCGATGAGGATGATTGGGATGAGTTGGATGAAATGGCTATGTCTATCATTCGATTTCACCTAGCATACATGTTTACTTTATAGTATTGTACTGTGAAAGTGAAAATGAGCTTTGAAAGAAGTTATGCGATGCATATGAAAAAGAAACAACATCAAATAAAGTGTACTTGATGAGAAAGTTATATGACCTTTGCATGAAGGAAATAGATAGTGTTGTTGCTCATCTAAATTAGTTTTATGCTATATTCTCTCAGTTATAGGCTCAAAAAAATGGAGATGGATAATAAAATGAAATCAATCTTGTTGCTATGCACATTTCCATCATCATGGCACATATCTTGCACAACTATTAGCAATAGTGCACCTGGTGATAAACTAGTCTACGATGACATATGTGGAGCACTCCTAAGTGAGGAGATCCATAGAAATTCTATGGTTTGCACTCAGAGTGGAGATGCATATAAGACAAGATTGCAATCCACCTAGTTTAGACTTTGAACATAGAAACAATAATGGTTGGAAGAAGGTGGAAGTCTTGCATGAGGATTACACACATCAAAGTTGTTTTTCTAACTCAATTTGGGCCACATGTCATAGTCAAATTCCATGTTTTTATAAAGGGGAAAAGGCTAGAGTCATGGTAAATGTCTCTGCTACCCACAACTTCCTTAATTATTCACTCATGAAGAAGTTAAAATTGCTCTATCAAAAGTCACCACATCAATACATAGTTCCCATGATGCAAGATCAAGAGTGTAACGTCTCAGATACTATGATATGTGATCTTGAAATCAAATTTTGAGCATATAAATATTAAATCAATTCCCAAATCATGCACATGGATAGAATTGATGTAGTATTGGGAAGGGAATGTCATTGGGACTTAGGAGCATCATTAAAGAGGAGAGATTTATTGAATACCTTGGACTTTGAGAAAAATGGTGTCCAATGCTTGATTCAAGAGGAGCGCGATGTGCCTAGTACCCCTTTGATATGATGTATGGAACTAAAGAAACTAATAAATAACAATAAAGTGAGATTTTACATGTTTTCGACCAACACAAATTATGACTATAATATTAATCCTCATTTTCTTTGTCTAGTTATGAAAATATTATTTGAATGTAGCTGCATGATGTTTTTCCAAAAGAACTTCCCCACGTCTTACCACCTTCTTGAGAGTAAGTCAATCATGCCATAGACTTGCTCCTAGGTACTAAGCCTATATGTAAAACACCCTACCAACTCCCATATTCCCAACAAGTTGAATTTGAGAAACAATTGAAGGAATATCTAGATAATATATGTGTTCAACCTAACCAGTCATCTTGGACAACTTCTATCCTCTTAATTAAGAACAAGGATGGAACAATGTGATTATGCATTGATTATCAAGCTTTGAACAAAGTCAATATGAAAAATAAATATATGATGCCTTGAATAGATGATCTTTTTTATCAATTTAAAGGAGCTAAGATATTTTCAAAGCTTGAACCTCGATAAGGATAACACCAAATCAGGATCAAATAGGATCAAACACGAAGATATCCCTAGAAAACCTTCATAAGAAAGTGCATGCATTTGAATTCCTAGTCATGCCATCTCGGCTGACAAATGCCCCTGCTACTTTTACAATCTTGATGAAAACAATTCTAAGACCCTACTTGGGTAAATGTGTAGTTGGATTTTTGGATGCCATCCTTGTTTATAGTCAAGATGCAACTTCTTAGTTGGATCATTTGGAAAAGGTTTTTTAGATCCTAAGAGAAAATAACTTAGTGTGGAAAAGAGCCTAAGTGTGAATTCCTAGCACCAAAAATAAGATATCTTGGACACATTATATCTGAAAAAGATTTCAAGTAGATCCTCATGAGTTCTAAGCCATTCTTAACTCGCTAGATCGAAAACTAGTATTGGAATTACAAACTTTTACGGGGCTAGTAGGATATTATAGAAAGTTTGCATCAAACTTTGCCAATATATCAGTACCTTTATATAAAAAAGTTAAGGAAAGTATTTGGGGTAAGGAATGAAAAGAGAGCATGAAACAACTAATAAAGTTGTAGCATTAGTCTCAATCCTACAAGTTGTAGACCCAAATGAAACCTTTGTGGTTGAGACAGATGCAAGTGAGCTTGTAGATGGAGTTTTGCATATTTAGAATGATTAATCGATTTCTTAAGAAAGTTAAAATCTAAGTCTACCTCAAAGAAGTTATTCTACCTAAGAAAAGGAGATTTATGCCATTATGCATTGAAGAAATAGATACATTACCTATTTGGCACTAGATTAACCACTATTTAATCAAGATAGTACCAAATGGTTTGCATACCAAGATGAGTTAAAAGATAGAAAAGCTAGATGGGTTTAGATACTTCACAAATTTGATTATGAAATTGACATAAAAAAGGGAGATTCAACATAGTTGTAGATGCTTTAAGTGGCATGCCTATCTTGAATTCTTCAAGTTTTGTACAAATCTCCAATGATTTGATCAACTCAATGAAAGGAAAATATCAAGAAGATCCAAGTTCAAAGAAACTTAGAATAAAGTTCTTAATCAAAGAGCAAACTTATCTCAAGATGATAAGTTTAAATATCATAGTATTCAAGATGAACACTTGTTGTACATAGGAATGGTTTGTGTGCCTTGTGATAAAGACTTAAGAAGAAATGTTTTGTTTGAATTCCATGGTACCCTTAGTGCTCATCATCCAAGAGTCAATAAAACTTGTGAATTCATCAAAGGACATTTCTACTCCCAAATGTAAATAAATATATACAAATTTATTTACTTAAGCGTATAAAGTGTCAAGTAACTAAAGGAGAGAATTTTAAAAATTAGTGTCCTCTTATAGCCTTTGGAAATTCATAGTAGAAGGTGGGAAAGCATTTCCATGGACTTTATTATGGGCTTACCTCAAACCCAAAAAGTACATGATTCAATTTATGTTATAGTAGATCACTTGGCTAAGATGGCTCACTTCGTTCCTACTCGAACTATAGTCAAAACTCTAGAATAAGTAAATTTATTTATTGATAATCTCTATTGACTCTATGCTCTTCCTCAAGACATAGTATCATACAGAGATAGAAAATTTACTAGCCATTTTGCTTTTTCAATCGATTAGATATGAAGACGACCATGGGTACTGTTGAATATTCATAATCGGATGGGCAAACAAAAAGAGTCAATTGAATACTTGAAGATATGTTGAGGGAATATGTATCTCCAAAACCAATCAATTGGGGAGACTATTTACCCTTGATTGAGTTTTCTTGCAATAGGACTAAGCATTATACAACATGATATAGTCCCTTCTTATTAATGTATGGGTTTCGACCTAGATCCCCATATGGAGTAGGATTGTAAAATGAGAAAGTCCAAGACACTAAAGATTTCATGGAAGAAATAAACATTTGGATAAAGTTAGCCAAAGAAAACTTGAGGAAATCCCAGAATATAGCTAAAGCATATAGCAATCCTAAGAGGCAAGAAATTTTCTTTCAATTTGGAGAGAAGTTTATTTAAAAGTTCTCAAGAAATTGAAACTTTGAAAATTAGACATTGTCCAAAACTATCTCCGAGATATTTGAGGCCCTTTCATAATTCTTAGAAAGGTTGGGACTATGGATTATGAGTTAAAACTTCCAAAAGATTGTCTACTTCACTTTGTGTTTCATTTCAACACCCTGAAAAAGAAATTGGTAGAACAAGATAGTCTTGTACCTCCATATATGATAGTCCAATCTATTTCACTAGAGAATGTCCCTCATGAACAAGAGAGAATACTATTCACTAAATAGAAAAAGGAAAGAAGCCATTTATATAGAAAGTTCCTAGTTAAATGTAAGGATGGGACAAAGGAAAGTGCCACTTGAGAACGAATAAGTTGCATTATCAAAAAGTTTCCCTCTTTTCAAACTTAAAATTAAAAAAAGACACAAACTTTCGAGAGTGAGTCCATGATCGATAAGATTGATCATGGTGCATGGGGGAATACTCCACATAATATACTTCTACACATTTTTGAAGACAAAAATGTTTTAAGGGAGGAAGAATGTGGTATAATTATAGGTTTAAGAGGCTGAATTGCATGGGTTTAAAGATTCAAAACTTGCTCAAGAACCCTTGGGTTTTATTGAGAAACCCTTATGTTTTATTGAGAAACACTTAAAAAAGTCACTCCAATTGAATGGTTTGAGTCTTAGGTTTTTATAGTAAGGTGTGGAGCGTTAACTTGGAGAAATATTCATTTCAAGACACTTTAAAAATGTCTGTGTAAGTCTAAAGCTCATCACTTAAGAAACCATGTGCTTTTATGTGATACCTTGTGATCCCATGTGATTTCTTTACTTAGAAACCCATGTGATTTCTTTACTTAGAAACCCATGTGAAAGCTAAATTTGCTACATACCTAGATGAAAATAAAGGCTCGATTGCTATCAACGAGGAAAAAGAAAGCTCATAACAATCTCATAGTGCAACAAGTATCTTAAAAAAAAAAAAAGATTTTGACCTAAATGCAAATGATTATGTTTTGTAGATATGAGGATATATGCTTTCTTGTTTGTTACAAGACATTGTATAAATTTTGAATATGATCTTTTTCCATAATTTTTTTCATTTTTTTAGGGTTTCCTTTGTTTATAAATACAAGTAATCATTTTTTAAGGGTTTCCTTCGTTTATGAATATATGTTGGTTTTATCATGTTATTTTTAAAGCTTATATCCATCAATATGTAAAATTAGATAAATCATTTTTGGAACCTACATGTACTAGTATAAAAGGGCTTTCAAAAAGTATGTAAAAAAAGCAAGATGTCTACACACGTTAGGCAACACTTAAAAAAGACTATTCGATTATAGTTTGAATTTGATTGAAAGAATAACTATACAAGTGAAGGAGCATCGTACCCATGGGATCCCATGTATCTCACAAAACAGGGGTTAGACTGATGAAAAGCAACACTTAAAAAAGTTTACCAAAAGGGAACTGGTTTAAAATCTGCCCCAAGACAATATATCGGTTCAGGGCCCACAATTATCCTTCCATAGGGAGGGGTTGAACCCTTGCCCCCACTTCAAAAGGCGAAGGGCTCAACCAAACAACCTAATGTGCGTAAACATTATTATCCATTCTCACAAAGCTATTCTTGAAGAAGTTTTCAAAATTGATCATACATGTGCCCTTCCAAACCTTCTCCATGGCTTCTCCTACCATAGCATTCCAAAGATCAGTTCACAACATGTTAGTGTTCTCTTTAAATTAAAAAAAATGGAAAGGTGAATTTCTTAGGAAAAAACATAAATATGTGTTGTTATTATTCTTATGCCAGGAAATGGACACGGGTGGAATACTACTCCCCATTGACAATGAAGGACATGGGGAATGCGATGGATCCAGAGCCATCATCGATTCTCGGACTGACGACTGTCTCCAAACAAAATTTCCCAAGTGTCTTCTGCATGCAAATTCTCATGCCTTGGAGCTTTCTGAACTTCCATTACTTGCTCCTCAACCTGACGCTCCGCGTCGTGCGGAGCCCCGGCAACGGACTTCTTCATGGAGGTGGCCGCAGCTCTACAGGTCTCCACTCCTTCGTCGTCCTCGCTTTCCATCCCATCATCGTTCCAAGCTTCCCCGTCACCCTATTCCATTCTTAACCCTTCGAACCATAAATGTTCAAATGGCCACTTCCCTGCCTGGGGTCATCGTTATCCAAACCCTGATTCCAGAAGACAAAGCCCCGGTCAAACGGATTCCACTCTAAAAGCAGATCAGCAACACAGCAAGGCACATTATGTTCAGGTCTACGATAAAGAGGTAGCCGCCTCCTCTTCCTCAACATCGGACAAGACAAAGACAGCGGAGCATTATGATTGTGTGATTGTAGGTGCAGGGATCTCTGGTTTGTGCACCGCACAGGCGCTGGCAAAGAAGTACTCCGGTGATGTGAGGAAAGTTTTAGTGACAGAAGCAAGAGATAGAGTTGGAGGCATTATCAAGACTGTGCAGAAAGGTGATTACATATGGGAAGAAGGTCCCAATAGCTTTCAGCCTAGCGATCCCATGATTACGATGGTGGTAAGTGAGGCTTCTCTTGCCCGTCAAACAAAGAAAAGGGAGTTTACGTTGTATTCCTGCACTTGTTTCCTTATAACTTTGTGTAGAAAATAAGAACAGCAGCATAGACACGCAGAGATGGGGAAGAAGACGACGGAGAGAGAGAGACACGATGGTAGAGAGACAATGACCGTGATACACGGGTTCTTGAATTATTTATTTGTATGCTTTAATTACAACTATTCGGCAATTATATGTCATTTATAATCATTAATACATTTTCCAACATTCCCCCTCTTCTCTGAAGGGAAACTCGTCAGAAATTTCACTTCCATTGACATATGCAATACTGTTGTGATAACCTGCCACAGATCTTTTAAGATGCTTTTTTTTCATCCCTTTGTTTATCGTCAACCTATACAACAACGATTTGAATGTTAGCGCATACAAATCCTGCCCCAGAAGATAGCCTTAGATGTTGGCATTTCTGTGGTCGATGGATAGTAACAACATTGCTTGCAGTTCCTTGCTTGCAGCTCCACAATGAGGACATTAGCAAAACAACGAAAACAGACATGTATGCAATGAATGAGAGTAAACATGTGCATATATTCGCACGGTATGGAATCAGGTGTGAATGAAAATCAAATAGTAATAACAAAAGAGGAAAGGATTTATCACTGATGTGTTTTGAACGCATGATATAATCTTCCTCCCTATATTGCTGGCATTGAAAACGGAGGGCTCTTTGTTCATTTGGATTTGCAACAGCGCTGAGCTGATGGCCATGGAACAAGAGGGTAGTTCCACTTAAGAAACGAAGGCAAAAGAAAATAAACAAGGCAAGTGAATAACGTTCCTGAAATCTTGCTGTTCATGGTTCCATCTCGAGCCAAAAGATGAGCAGGAAAGCATTGTTGTGATGGTGCCGTGGTTTGTGATTGCTTTAGCAGAACCATTTCATGAAACTCTGCGTAGATAAATGATGAGCACCATTCATTGTCATTGCACGTCGATCATTTCAGGCTTGCAGGAGTGAGTGAGCCTTCAGCTTGTCGCGAACAACGTGCACAAATGAAAACGGAAGGAATCAGGAAAAAGTGCGCAAGCGGCATGGGTCTTGTTGAGCCTTACAAGCGTGTTAGGAAAGATGGCTCAGATATCATGTAGAAAATAAGAGCAGCAACATAGACACACAGAGATGGGGAAGAAGACGACGGAGAGAGAGACACGATTGTAGAAAGAAAGAAAGAAAGAAACTTATATTAACATCTTCTAAAGGTCAACATTGACCTATGAGACAAAATATACAACTGTGATATAAGAAGTATCTGTAGACAAAATAATAATAATAAGAAAGAAAACATCTAAAGTGAACTGAAATCAAGGCCTAACAATGTGCTGAATATGATGTGGTTTTGGCACCGCAGAAAATGACCACATAGTACAAGAAAGGACTACCATGATACCGTGTGTGTGGGCTGCAAAGGAAGCAACTAAAATGAATAGACCTAAGAACATAGTATGGGGTGGAGTGGATGAAGGATCTGATACATGGGTGTCGGATGAAGTAACCTTTGAAAAATGACATGCCAACGTGTTGATAGTGGACTGTGCTGCATCTACTTCTCATGAAGTAATCGTATTCTCAATATCTGATGCTGGTAGAGATAGGGTCTGTCTCCTATACCCGTCGACATGTGGTCGTCTCCTAGCTCTTTGAGTCTTTGCCTCCTCAAGAGTGAGCCCTTGACCATTAGGGATTGGCGGTGGCTCGATCCCCTGAAAGAAATCAATAATCCTCTGCCGGACATCCTCACCCACTGCCGGTGTAGGTTGTATCAGAGTCTTGCGTCTATGGTATGCATCAATGAGAAATTGTCCAAAACGACACTGAACTTCTCTCCTCATGCACTCCTATAAGGATCCTTCTATTTGGAACTGTGCCCTAAGCAAAGCATATGCAGGGCACCGTATAACGAAATGCTCCTCACTCTCCACCTCTGTCTAGCAAGTCGGGCATATGCAATCCTCTCTGGGTGTCTTACTAGCTAGACCTCTCTCGATCTCTAACTAGTGTGAAGATACTTGAAGCTGCACGATAGCAACTCGTATGTGATGTGACATATAGGTCTACATGTACCGAGGCACCTCAACCTTGGTCTGACATTTGTAAAAATAGCTCATGATAATGGAGCTTTTTCACTGGTAGCCTCTCCCCAGGTAGGATCCACATCCTCTCTCTCTCTCTCTCTCTCTATATATATATATATATATATATATATATATATATATATATATATATATATATATATATATATATATATATATATATATATATATATATATCTATATCTATATCTATATCTATATCTATATCTATATCTATATCTATATCTATATCTGTGCCATAGCTCTTGACATATGATCCTATTCCTCTCATGTAGAGAGAGTGAATAGGTGGGAGCATGTGTATCATACTCTAGGGGCGGTAGTCCATCCATGTCAAATCCATAACTAGCCAACCAATCTCTAGTTTGGGCATACGAGCATGAAGTATCCCCTGTAGGGCAAGATCACGTGATGCCTGAAAAGCCGTGTGTGCGATGCGGCCACAATCCATATTCTAGAGTCTATGGAGCAAACATAGACTCCATAGACTCCATATTTCGAAGTCTATGCGGCCACTATCCATATTTTGGAGTCTATGGAGTCTATGGAGCAAACACACTCTCTGGAACAAAGCCTCAACTATCATCGGGGGTGTGGCAAGCTCTGCTCGAATGATGTCATGTGGTACTAATGGCTTGCTACGTATTAGCTTGGAAATCATGAGTATCTAGGGTCTCTTCACTAATGTCCATATATGGTATGCAAGTCTTGGCCCCCAAACGGATGATCCATATGTCAGTGAGGGTCTGATTAGTGCGTCAAAAAGCCACCCCTTCTTGGGAGGCTCCTGAAAGTGTGCTTGATGACATTGCCTCTCCATGAATGCAAGTGCTGCATGTCTACGAGTGACTCGATCACGAGCTTCCCGTGCCATTGAAAATGTACCTGACCTCGATGTAAAGGTAACCTCAAGATAAACATATGAATCAATGACCTCAATGTGACCAGTTGCCAGTGTGAATGTACTTTGTCTCCGTATATGTGCTGATGTGCCAAAAATAAGGACCTTTGTTTTACCAAGGTTCATTGAGAGTCCTCTCTGTGAGCAAAAATCATCCAGTGCGTGTAAGTGACTTTGTAACCCCACAACTAACTCTGAGATCAAGACAATGTCATCCACATACAATAAAATGTGGACAGTGCCCCCCCTTCACACACACACACAAAAAAAAAAAAAAAAAAAAAAAAAAACCCCTCCACTCTTGAACAGCCACATTGTAGGATTAAGTCAACAATCTCATCAATGTATATCCCAAATGAAGTAGGGGATAATGGGCACCCTTGTTTCACACCTATAATGCTAATAAGGGGATCGAAAAGCCCTCCTGAACATGATATCCTACTAGATACCCACTCGTATAAAGCATAGATCCCCCAAATAAGATCATGTGTAATTCCAAGATCAAGGAGCTGTTCGAAGAGTCTCTCTCTAGGTACTGTATCAAATGCTTTGCAGAAGTCCACAAAGACATAAGGCTATCTCCTCTTCCTCACTCGTGCCTGATCAATCAGACATCTGAGAGTGAAGATGTGGTCATTGGTGGAAAAGGCACGTCGAAAGCAAGCCTTCTCTGGGGCTCGGAGACACTCTTGCTCAACAAGAGTGATGAGCTCCTCCTCAAGAATCGCTCCATAGAGTTTGTCTAGGATGGGGTCAATCATGATAGTCCGTTAAGTATTAGGGTCCATCATATCCCTAGATTTGTGAATAGGCACAATAGTGTGCTTTGTGCATGAGGTCGGGAACCCCTCAACCAATGCTCGATTGAAGAGGTGTGTAATGAGTGGTGCCAATACCTCCACACCATATATAAGATGATGAGCTTGTAAATCGAACGGGTCCCCGGCTCGCCCATGTTGTAGATGGGAAGTAGCTCTTCTCACCTTCTCTTTGAAGAAAGTGGAATTAGCGGGACTTGAGCTCTGAGGTGTAGGTATCAATGGCTGATTTGAGATCTGATATAAACTCTTTGCATAGCAATGCCATCTCCTTGGGTCCTGGATGGGGGTGAGTTGTCTCCTCTCTTGTAAATGATGCCATGCAACTGAACAATCCCTACTCATAAGTAAGTGGTGTATATCCCAATATTGGTGCTTCTTCCATTCCTGCTTTTTATGAGGGGTAACATGCGGCACTGTGCCTATCTGTGTGTAATCTCTCCTAGAGCTTCACCGACTTTGAGGCGTCGTCTTAGCTCGCGATGCTTCTCATCATACCTGCTGTTCTGGGGCATGGTTCCAGTGCATGGAGGAAAGGTATGTGTATGGTGGGGAAAGCTCTGTATAGCTGAATCATGCAAGATAGATGTGATCTGTGATGTGAGCGTGTCAAGAGGATCATGTGGATCAAGTGAGAGTATCTGTGAGTGAAGATGGTGTGCGTAAACATGCAAAAGATGATGTGAGTGAGTCAAGAGAATGATGTGGATCAAGTGAGAGTATCTATGAGTGAAGATGGTGTGCGTAAACATGCGAAAGTTCGTGTGTAAAGTGTATGGTGGTATGTAGATTAACTTTTATGTGACAAAAACCCCATGGATTGGTCACTGTATAAATCCTTGTATACATAGAGCTTATGCAGGCTTTTTTATTGAGAAGATGTCAATTTCCGAAACCAAATGGATTCGTTAAGTGCAATTCTCATAGACTTTTTTATTATCTTGGATGAACTTTACAATTCATAGTAGCTTTAACCTTATTCCAACCGAAATGATATAGGCTTTACAGTTTTTCCATCTTTGCACTTTAAAGAGAGGGTGGCACTCTTCAAATTTTAAGTGCCTCCACAATAATTTGGACCAAGATTCTTTAGGATGCATATGGCTCGAGTGGCCTTGTGTTTTTTCTTTTGTGAATCGTGTGCGTATGTGCAATTAAAGTGAATGGAAACAGTTTAGAACTGTTTGTACAGCTAGCCCTGATTCTGAAATTAGGGTTTCAAAAACCCTAAATCAGAAATTGATCTAAATAGCAAGATAATCTCCTCCTCGTGTTGAAGTAGAAGGGAAAAGCCTCTAAACAGCTGCAACAATAGAAGAAGAACTGAAATTGGAAGTTGCTACTTACAAAAATAAGCAAGCGCTCATGGTTGACTTCCAAAATTTCCTCCAAATCTGCACCAGAAGTTGGGAACACCTCCAAGAGTAGAACACTCAAGCCTCCAAGACTTGATCCTTGCTTAAGGTAGATGGATTCTTAATTGTGACCCCCAAGCCTTGTTTATATAGCTTATAGAAGTTTTTGCGAAAAAAGTCATGAAAAACACAAAAAAGCAAAGTCTTTAATTTAAAAAGCGATTGCTTTTTGGGACAGAAAACATTAATGATCTCTGAATCTGGCCGTGAAAGTCACTTATGAAGAAAACTTGGTCCCAAATCTTTTATAACTTGACTTGGGACTTCTTCAACTTGAGCTTCCCAAATTTTTGCGGAGGTTTCTCTCTTTAATTTCTCTCTTCTAAGTTCTAACTTCTCACGTAGACAAAGTTGCTCCAAATGCTTTTCTACTTCAGCCTATGCTGAGCCAAAGGCTTTGTTTTGCATTTGGATGAATTTCATCGCAAAAAACTTTCATTTTTTGTGATGAAACTGCTACTTTTGGAGGATTAGCGGAGAGTAAAGCGGAAGAAAATTTTGAGTTTTTCAGAGAGTTTCATAACAAAGAACCTCTTCCATTGTTCTTCTTGTATTCTCACATGTCATTTTCAGCATCCACCTTGCTTGCTTTTTATTTACAGGTCTTTTGTTGCAGAAAATTCTCTCTCATTTCAAGTGGGAGTACTTGTATAAAAATTGAGGAAGTACATACTTGCTTGAAACTTATTACAACTGGTCATTTCTCTGATGTTACTTGTCATATTCCCCTTGGGGCTTTTGTGAAAACAAGCACCCATTGACTTTGTTTTGCATCTATGTAATGCCTTTTCTGGTTGAAAACCAACAAATTTGTTGTTTTTGATTCAATTATAGCTTGCTGGATTTTTCTGAATTTTTTTTTCAGAAAATTTCAGAAATTGGTCTCTTCAAGTTTTGAAGGGTTTTTGGGTTTAGTTTTTCAGCAATAGTCTCGTCAAGTGATTGCGCACAGGACAACATGCGAACTTCACATTTTTTAGTGAAATTTTGAGGCTCTCATTACGCAGATATGGCTTCTACCTCCTCTGAAAACTTGTTTGAGATCAAGAGATTTGAAGTTAGCGGTTTTGATTTGTTTTGATTTGTGGAAGGAGAGAATGTTGGGCATCCTCTTTCTTAAAGATTGCGAAGGGGCTCTTGAGAAAGTCAAGCCTGAAGATATGACAGATGCAGCATGGACGAACCTAAACAAAAAGCCATTGCTTATATCAAGATGTCTTTATCATATGAAATCTCAGTGGATCTGAAGGGCCTTACAAGTGCTTTAAAGGTATGGGAGAAGCTGAAGGCCACCTATGAAAATACCACGCCTACAAATCAAGTGCATCTTATGTGTAAGCTAGTATGTATGTAGCTTGATGAGTCAAAAAGTGAAGCTTAGCACTTATCTTCTTTTACAGGTCCTCTCTCACAATTGCAAGACTCTAAATTACCTACATTTGATGCATTTGATGACAAGCTTAAGGCCATCTTCTTGTTGATAACCTTACCGGATTCATGGGAGACATTGGTTGTTTCACTTTCGAATAACCTCAATCTTACCTTTGATGATGTAATGGCTTCTATTTTGAATGAGGAAATTAGGAGGAAAGCGAGTGGAGAGGAAGTGGTTCAACCAATGTGACTAGAGGGAGAACATAAAAGAAAATATATAGAGGAATAGGAGTAAAAGCAAAGGCAAGGCTGAAGTGACTTGTTACCAATGTGGTAGGAAAGGTCACAAACAGCCTGATTGCAGATACTACAAAACTGAACCAGAAAGAAAGAAGAACACAGGTGATAAGAAGAAAACAAACACCAAGAATGAAGCACATGACAACTCAAAGGACAAGGACAAAGAGAAGGCCAATGTGGCCCATAGTGTCGTTATTGAGGAGCTATCAGATGCAGAGGATATTCTTTGTGCGACTATGGAAGCAAATCATGCCAAAGTTAATGATGCTTTCGTTAATATTCATGCATAAGATATGTAGATCACAGAGAGGGATCTGATTGATGCATTGCTTACTGTGAATGATGCTTTGTCACAAACATGGATTGTTGATTCAGGTGCATCGTTCCATGTCACTCCTATTAAGGAGTGTTTTACTACCTTTCATGCTGGCTGTCATTGACATGTTTATCTTGGAAATAACCATGCTTGTTCTATTGAAGATATTGGCACAGTGCACGTCATTGTAGATTGCACTAATGAGCTGGTTTTGCATGATGTAAGGTATGTACCAAGCATCAAGAAAAGCCTATTGTATGGATATAGTACCCTCTTTGAGAAGGGGTCATGGAAGCTTATCAAAGGCTCTAGGCTGATTGTTAAAGGTACAAAGAAAGGGACTCTTTATTGCTTACATGCTAAATCTTTGTTGGGCAAGTGTAGTGCTTTGGCTGAAATCCATTCACATATGGAATTATGGCATAAAAGGCTCGACCACATGAGCCAAAAAGGCCTTGATAAACTATGTAATTTGGACAAGTTCGATGCTAAACGCTGAAAACTTCATTTTTGTAATGAATGCTAATATGGTAAGCAAGTAAAGGATTCCTACTACTCTGGTGTCTCTTGTAAGTCTAATGTGCTTGATCTTGTTCATTCTGATGTTTGTAGCATGCCCACCAAATCTAGGAAGCTGTTAAAATCTAAAGATGAAGCCTTTGTTGCATTTAAAAAATTCCATGCATTTGTGACCACCCTAATAGATAGGAAGCTGAAATGCTTACGTATAGATAATGGGGGTGAGTTTACAAGTGCTGAATTCAATAGATTTTGTGAAAATCTTGGTATTAAGAGGGAGCTAACAGGCCCATACAACCCCTCTTCCAACAGTGTGGCTGAAAGGTATAACAAGATTTTATGTGAGAGGGTGAGATGCATGCTGTCTAGAGCTAATCTCCCTCATGGATTCTGGGGAGAGGCTTTGAGAACTGAAGTTCATGTTTGCAATCGATCGCCTCATATGTCCTTAAAAGGTAGCATTCCAGAGGAGGTTTGGTTTGGCATACCAGCTTCATATGACCCATAGTTGCAACGCAACGTGTTGCGTAGCGTCTGCAATGTTCGCAACGCAACGGCATTGCGTTGCGACGTACGCAACGCTTTGCGTTGCATACAAAAATTTTTGCCCTCTCCTTTGAGCCCGAAACGGGCTCACGGGAGAGGCAATTTTACATTCCTTCTAGCCTGCAGCGAGCATACACCCGAGAGCCCTTTGGAGTCAGCCGAACCCTTAGCCGAGAGAGAGAGAGAGAGAGAGAGAGAGAGAGAGAGAGAGAGAGAGAGAGAGAGAGAGAGAGAGAGAGAGAGAGAGAGAGAGAGAGTCATATTAACGACTTCTAGAGGCCAAACTTGGCCTATGAGACAAAACCATGTACAAGTGTAGTAACCTTGTGTAGAAAATGAAATGAAATAAAAAGTACTCACTACCCAAAGCTATATAGGGCTGGAAAAGACTCGGGAGACGTGGCTCTGACTCTGCAGATAATGGCCACATGATACATGGGGAATCCATAATGTGAGTGAGTAAAATACCCTAGCTACTAGTGATGGGTGGACGTGGGTGTAGTATGTGGTACATCGATGGTGGTATGAGTGCCTCTTGAAGGAAGACAACCCAGGGGGTGGTGGTACGCCTCTCTGTCCTGATGCGTGAGATATCCTCCTCATATAGTCGTGGTCGGCGATATCCAACCATGCGTGGTCGGCGTCGTACTCTCTGTGTTGTTGCCTGTGGAGCGTTAGCCCTATAGATGGACCTCTCTGATGTAGCTCAGCTCGCTGAAAGAACTGAGTAACGATCGGCTGGGTACTCACCCGTGTCTGATGTGTGGGCTGTAGTGACTGCTCTCGCCTCTCGTATGCTTCTGTGAGGAAGCGTTCCAAGCGCTGCTGGTCTCCCATAGTCGTCATGCATAGCTGGAGCGACTCCTCTATCTGAAACCGTGGTCGTAGGTCTAAGTATGCTGGGCATCTGATAACAAAATGCTCCTCACTCTCTACCTCTGTCTGGCATACTGGGCACCACCTCTCCTCACGGAGGACTCCCCTGGACCGACCCCTCTCAATCTCGAGCTGATGTGATCAAACCCGGAGCTGTCCAATGACGACTCGAAGGTGGTGGGGTAGGTATGTCTGCATGTATCTCGGAATCTCGATGAAGCCCTCGTCCGATATATGTAGAAAATGCTCACGGTAATAGAGCATTTTCGGTGGCAATGTATCCCTAGGGCTCACCCATGTCCTCTGTATGTATGTATGCAGTATCTCCTGACGAATGACCCTATTCCTCTCCTGGTGAGAGAGCGAGTAGGTGGGTGCATGTAAGTCGACTTTAGTGGTGGTAGCCTGTCTATGTCAAAACCATGGTGGGCCAGCCAATCTCGTGTCTGTGCATACCATGAAGAGGTGTCACCCGCTAATGCCATATCACGTGATGCCTGGAAAGCACGATAAGCAATGCGCTCTGTATCCATGCTCCGAAGTCTGTGTAATAGGCATACTGTCTTGAATAAAGCCTCAACTAGCATCGGTGGTGCAGCGAGCTCTGCTCTAATGATATCATGTGGTACTGAAGGCTTGCTGCGGATAAGTCTGGGAATCATGAGGATCTGTGGCCTCTCCAATGCTGTCCATACTGATGTAGCTAATCCCGGCCCCCATATGGCTGCCCCATACATGAGCGCTGGCGTAACCAAAGTGTCGAAGAGCCACCCCTTTGTGCGGGGCTCCTGAAAATATGCCTGGTGGCAGTGTCTCTCCATCAAAGCTAGTGCTGCGTACCCATGTGTGATGCGGTCACAGGCTGCCTGAGACATAGAAAAGACCCCTGATGCTGCTGTAAATGTCACTCCCAAGTAAACATATGATCCGACCACCTCGATTGGTCCACCTGCTGCTGTGAACAAACTATGTCTGCGTACCTGTGCTGATGTATGAAAGATCATGACCTTGGTTTTACCAAGGTTCACAGATAACCCTCTGTGTCTGCAAAAGTCATCTAGGCCATGTAGATGATGCTGTAGACCTTCTGCAGACTTTGAAACCAATACAATATCATCAGGATATAAAAGAATATGGATAGTGGACCCGCATACCTCAGTGCCATCACCTCCCTGCTGCTGTATGAAGTCTACTATCTCATCAATGTGGAGACCAAAGAGCGTGGGTGAAAGAGGGCACCCTTGCTTCACCCCGATAGTGCTAGCAAGTGGATCAGATAAGCCCCCTGGACATCTGACTCTACCAGATACTCTCTCGTATAAGGCGTAGATCCCCCATATGATCACCTCTGGAGCTCCGATATCAAGTAGTTGTCTGAAGAGTCGTTCCCTGGGCACAGTGTTGAATGCTTTGCGGAAGTCCACAAAGCAGCAATATAATATCCTCTTCCTCACCCTTGCCTGGTCGATCAGGCATCTGAGAGTGAAGATGTGGTCAATGGTAGAGTAATCTCGTCTAAAACCTTCCTGTCCTGGAGCCCTGATACCCTTCCTCTCAGCGAGAGTACTCAACTCTGTCTCTAGTATTGTCCCATATAACTTGGCCAATATAGGGCCCATCATGATCGTCCGGTACGTAGCTGGATCCATAGTATCACCTGACTTATGAATGGGCACTATGGTGTGCTCAGTCCACGAGTCAGGGAACCCTTCAACCAATGCACGGTTGAAGAGGTGGGCAATGAGTGGTGCGAGAGTCGTGCCTCCGTAGATGAGGTGCTCTGCCTGTAAACCGAGGTGGTCATGGGCCCTGCCACGGTGTAGACGGGCAATAGCGCGTCCCACCATAGTGGGTGTGAAGAAGTCAGAGGTAGTGGGACGTGAGCTCTGCGGCCTGGGAATGGGGGGGCTGATCTGGGATCTCGTATAAGCTCCGTGCATAGCTATGCCAAGTGCTCGGGTCTCGGATGGGTGTCTGCTGTCTCCTCTCTCTTAAATGTCGCCATGCCACTGCACTGTCTCGACTCATGAGCAAATGGTAAATATCCCAGTACTGTCTCTCCTCCCATTCTCGCCGTTTACGGCGAGTAAGGCTCTGCATGCGACGCTGTGCCTGTGTGTGTGTAATATCCCCTCTATGCTCTAAAATCCGTAGATTCTTCCGTAGCTCACAACAATCTGCATCATACCAGCGGTTGTCTCATAGGCTGCGTGGCCCTATTTGATAGGGCGTCCGTCTATGAAGATCTTACCATCCCGATAAAAGGCCTTCCTTCCCTCTCAACGTGCCTGGAGTATCTGCGGCATGCAAGAACGTCTGTGTGCCACCTGCATCCTCGTGAGGTCCTCGTCCATGTAGAGGGTGCCGCCTGGTAATCCTCGTAGTACTGATCGACGTCTAAAAAAGGCGATCCGTGTCTCCTCGGAGCTCATATGAAGGATGAGTGCTCATGAACGAGACGTATCCCTCCCAACCCTCCATGCGCATGTGAAGGGCATGTTCTCGTACCCAAGGCGACGGCAAATATTGGTGGTGTCAGCTTCTGGTGATGCTCCCTCCAGTAGACCCGTAATCCGAATGTGGAGTCTTCGAATGTGTCGAAGTCTCTCCTCCTCGAGTGTATCCTGAACTCGTGTGAGTTCTTCCTTCTTCACGTCTTCCTTGACTTCCTTCTTCACTTCTTCTTTGACCTCTTTCTTAATATTTTTTTACTTACAACTTCCACCCAGCTATTTTGTGTTGCTTCTATCTCTGATGTGAGAGAGAGAGAGAGAGAGAGAGAGAGAGAGAGAGAGAGAGAGAGAGAGAGAGAGAGAGAGAGAGAGAGAGAGAGAGAGAGACTCACCATGCCTAAACCAAAGCAAAATTGTTGGAAGTACGTGTCTAGCCAAGGGAAGTTTGGATCGGGTGGGAGTGAGAGATGGACATGTAACCTATGTGGTTACAAAGGGGGTGGTGGGGCATATCGTATGAAAGCCCACCTTGCCAGGTTTAGTGGCTTGGGCATTGCAGCATGCAAGCAGCCTATGCTAGCTGACGTCAAGGATGAGCTTCTTGAGTGGATAGCTCAAAGGGAAGCCAGAAAGTATCCACAGAGCTCTCGGCCCACCTCCACCTCTGTTAGCTCCTGTGATCATCCTCCACATGATGCTCCAATGATGAGCATGGACATGATACCATCGATCTTGAGGGTGACACTCAGCCACCGGTGAAGGCAGCTAGAGGATCACTTTCTTCGGCATCCGTACGTGCGGGTTTTCAGAGGCAGCGGGAGCTTGAGGCCAAACAAGGTATAATGAAGCTTTTCATACAGTGTGCCCTCTCTTTTAATGTTGTACGCACACCCGCATGGAAGGAAGCCATGGAGTTAGTGAGCACATTGGGATATCGATGGAGCGGTCCTTCATATGAGGAGTTGAGGACTAGTGAGCTACGCAAAACAAAGGATATAGTGGAGAAGCAGTTAGAGCCCATGATGGGCACATGGGAGAAGTATGGATGCACTATTATGTGCGATGGATGGACAGACATCAGGAAAAGGAATGTATAGAACATACTAGTGCATTGTTGCAAAGGCACTATGTTCCTTCGCGCCATCGATGCATCACAAGCTGGACTTACAGTGACAGGTATGTATAGGTGAAATTTCAAGTTTTAATTTTAAGATATGCATTTGAATTTTGCATATGCTATATATATGTATTATGTATGTAGTATGTACATGGCTGATTTGGTTTAATTTTTGTGTCACAAGTGAGTTTATATATGGTCATAGCCGCCAGGCTATTATGGATGTCGGTCAAAAGAATGTTGTGCAGGTCATTACCGACAATGGAAGTAATTGTGTGGCCATGGGTAGATTGTTAGAGGTAGAGTTTCCCTCCATTGTGTGGACCCCATGTGCCGCACATAGCATTGATCTTTTGATAGAGGATCTTGGAAAGATCCCTTGGATTCATTCTATTTTTTCCACCTTCCATAAGGTGGAAAAAATAGAATGAATCCAAGGGTCTTTTTTCCAAGATCCTCTATCATTGTTCACAAAGAGACCAAAACTATTAGCTATTTTCAGATCATACAGTGAGTTGGATATCCTAAAGCCTGCAAAGACCAGATTTGCTTACATGTGCATAGTGATGGAGAGACTACTTCGGGTGCGGCAGGCTTTGGTGCAGACAGTTGTATCTAGTGGACTGCCTGGGATGAACACACTACCCCAAGAGCAGATTTTGTACGGATTACATGCTTGTCAGATTCATTTTGGAGGGATGTAGAGGCACTTGTGCGTGCCATACATCCATTATATTTTGTTCTTCGCATCGTTGATATAGAGGGGAGTACATTGGGACTCGTCTATGAGTTCATGGATCGAGTTGGCAAGTCCCTTTCACGTTGTCCACATTTGACATTGGACAGGTATTTATTAAGTTATTACTTATTACTTTGAATTTTTGACACTTAAAATTCTTATTATCTTAAAAATTAGTCTCTAAAATTTTATAATTTCTTTGTTTATAGGATTGAGCAGCTTAGGGCTGTGTGGAGGGATCGATGGGATTGGTTTCATCGCCCGATACATGGGATGGCACACTTATTGCATCCCTTATGATCTCAGCAGGCCATCGTGGATGAGGAGCTCTTGAGTGTAGGAACACATATGTATATAGGCTTTATCCCGCTGATGTAGAGTTGCGACTTCAGTTGGAGAGAGAGCTCTTGGTATTCCAAAATGGCGGTGGCCATTTTGGAAAGGATACGGCTTGTTTGAGATTTGCTCAGTTACAGCCAGTATCATGGTGGGAGATGTATGGTGCTAGTGCTCCTCAGTTTGTAAGTACTAAGTCAAAAGTCTTTAGTGTACTATGTGACATGTGTTAAATATGTATTATGATTTATGTACTAATTATTTTTTGAATTATATTGTAATGCAGAGAGAGTTAGCTATTTGTATCCTTTCACAGGACTTAAGCGTAAGTCCTTGTGAAAGGAATTGGAGCACATGGGCCCTGTTCCATACAAAGAAGAGGAACAAATTATCTACGGCGCAGTTGGAGTGGCTAGTTTATTGCCACTGCAACTTGCGTCTCTTGGAGAGCGGCGGACATACAAGAGATGTGAGGGAGGTCAACGTGGACACAGTAGATATAGAGAAAGTGAGAGATATCGGATCTGGACTTATATACTATGCTGGACCATGAGTTGACCTTACCTCAGCATGATACCAGATCATCTCGGAGACGCAGAGGACCTAGCGGTAGTGGTGATGCATCCACTAGTAGCCGACCACATACCACTACTACTAGTGATGATGATGATGATGATGATGATGATGATGATGATGATGATGATGATGATGATGATGATGATGATGATGATGATGATGATGATGATGATGATGATGATGATGATGATGATGATGATGATGATGATGATGATGATGATGATGATGATGATGATGATGATGATGATGATGAGAGTGATGATTTGTCATCTGACACCATGTCAGAGTGACAGAGTTTGATTATTGACATTTGAGGCTTTGACATTTCATGTTTGACATTTGGTATTTCATGATATGTATTTACTATTGTGATGACAGTGGACACTTATCATGACTCACTTACTTGTGACTTTATATTTATCATTTGCCACTTATGATTTATGTCATGCGTCATGACTCATATGATTTATGCTTTATCATTTGTCATAGTGATCTCTATGTTTTTATTTTGATGTATGAACGATGATATGATCATGTGACATGTATGATGCCAGGTGTTATCATTTATGTTATGAATCATGATGTTTATTGTAATTTGTTAAAAGTTAGAAGTTAGAACTTAGAAACTAGAAACTTGAAAGTTAAGTGTTAAATGTTATGATCATTATGTTGTTAGAATCTAGAATCTAGATGATGATGTTATGATTATTGATGTTATGATTGTATTTGATATAATGATGATGTATTTGA
>CM035418.1:38439584-38444584 GCA_020310875.1 Ceratopteris richardii
TTTGAAAAGCATTATCAGCTATCAATAGCAGTGATTGCCAATCAGTCAGCCATTATTAGGTTTAACGAAAGAAAATCCCTGCCAAAAAAAGATTTTCACCATAATTAAAGCATGTGTTAGTTTTTTCCTAAAATGCTCCAACCATATGAACACCAATTGGGCAGCCAATCTACGTGTCTTGTATTCTAGAGAGAGCAGAGATTTGCAAGCTGTTTCTTTGCCTCATTATTGAGGAATTACCTTCTCCTGAATCAAACTTTTGAGAAGTCATCAAAGTGGGAATCAATCGAACTGACTTGGGTGAAACTCTCTTTGCAAACCTTTCATGAACTTGCTACTCTAGATGGTAGATGATGTTAGGTACCATCTGCAAACCAAAATGGAAGGACTTCATCAGTCGCTGAAATAATGAGAGCATTCATCATATTTTTGTTATGGCATCAATAATGAAAGCTTGGACCAAGCTTTGAAACACTTTTTGCAGCAAGGTTAATGCGATCTAAAATGTCTATTGATTTAGTTTCATCAACTTCAAATGAACGTAGCCTCAGCTGGCGCACTAGTGTTGGATGAGATAGCTAGCTTCCATCGTGGGATTTATTTAGTATTATGCTTTAGAATTTGTCAAATTTTTCCAAGGAGAATATTATTTATACACTTAAAAGGAGGAGAAAGAGAACCCCTTGGGCAAACTATCCTGAAAGAGCTTTCACGATTAAAGTCTGCAAAATGACTAATCATGATGAATTAGATTGTTTCAAGGTTAAGCAATGCAAAATCTATGGAGAGAAAGAGCCCACAGAGCTAACTATATGAGGAAGCTTTCACTATCAAAGTCAACAAGAAGACTAATCATGATGAGTCAGAATGTTTTAAAGTCAGTCAATGCAAAATCTCTGGTTTTATAGCAAAATAAGTTTTGTTGCGAATCCAAAGATTTGGCTAATGTGATGAAGTTAGAGTCTTCACTAGCCACAAGGTCAGAAGATGTTGCAGTTGAGGAACACTACTTTCTATAGTCTTCTATTTCTTGAATGGGTCAAAGCATACTTATATTTTTACTATTGGTATGGTAATGGGTTTAAGCATCTTAAAGTTGTGTACAAAATTTTCTAGATCTTATTCTTCTCTATCCATGTGAATAGTATTCATGTGATGAGAGGATGGATCATTATATTTTTTATTACTTTATTTTATCCACTCCTCCTGGACCCTGGTTCAAGGTGAGGGCTTGTTGGTGTATACATGCATATGTGTAACCTTTCCAAGAAGGTTGTACACTCCAGCCATGCTATTTCTAAATTGGGATTTTCAGTTTTATTGAACAGATTTGCTTGAGCAGACTTTACCTCATCTAACAAGAACTCAAAGTGTTTCAATACAAATTGTGATCAAACTTCACCTCGTGTTCAGCCCAATAAAATATTAAAAAAAATCAGGGTTGTGTCCCTAAAACAACGGAAGTTTCAGCTTTTCCAATTCAGTTATACATGTAGGTATATATATGCACACACATACACACAGATATACATATATATCTATTAACATTCTCTAGACATCGAACAAGGTTGTTGGTCTCATATATCTCACACACACACACACACACACACACACACACACACACACACACACACACACATAGATGTATGTATGTATGTATGTATGTATGTATGTATGTATGTATGTATGTATGTATGTATGTATGTATGTATGTATGTATGTATGTATGTATGTATGTATGTATGTATGTATGTATATAGGTATGTACGTACATATATGCACGCGCACGCACACACACACACTACCTATATCCATTTATCTATCTATCTATCTATCCATCCATCCGTCTTTATGAAAAGCATAATCAATTATTATTATCAGTGACTGCTAATCATCTGACCATCATTTGCTTTAGTAAAAGATAATTCATGCCCAAAAAAGATATTTTTAAATGATTAAAGCAAACATTAACTTTCCCCTTAAATTCTCCAATTGTGTAAACACCATCTGGCCTGTCAATCTGCATATCTTTTATCCTAGACTAAGAGCAGCATTGGAGCAATTTTAGAGAGATTACCTACTCCAAGTTAGGAAGAAGATTTGGAGAAGGGTCTCAGCCTTCACATTAGCCTTCACTTCTCTATGAGCCTCCCTTTGTGGATATTTCTGTACTCTGTTTCAGCCATATTGGGAGGAACTATATTAGCATTCAACCTAGGATTTTATCTTCAGCTTCTGCCTCTGCTTGGGTGGGTTTTCTACTTCAGTTTTTGGCCTATTTTTGGGCTAATACTCTCCGTAAATATTTAGGTTTTATTTCATATGCACAGCTCATATTCATGGAGCTTTTATAGTTGCAATGTTTGTATATGAATAATGATCTTCTCAACTTTTGTTGCAACACATTCTACATTGTCCAGTATTATCTCTTGTATATTCAGATATCTTAGGAGAACAATCTCCAACATGATTAGGGACCTCGTGTCAGCATGTGATGAATTCGGCTGTTTACTACACATAGAGAAAGAAATGAAGAAGCAGAGTAAACTTGCCAAGTGGACATCAACCAAGTCAGCAACTTATTTCAACAGGCATAGAAGGATACATATGCAATATCTTTTGCTGACATACCAGGACCTGAGCTTTCGATATATCTTCATCCTCACTTTGTATCTCAGCCCAAGTTTTGCCCATCAATTTTTAGCTGTGCATTGTCTCAGCCTTTCTTCTCAGCTTGCCGAGCATTTCAGGCGTCTCTTTCCGGTCACATACTTCAGCCTTCTTAGCTTATCTTCTTACTCAGTCCTTTTTGTCTTCAGCCTCCAGCCCTTGGATCCAAAATTCAAATCTTCAGCCTTTCACAGATTTCAGCCTGCTTACATCCCTCAAGTTTATATTTTCTACAGCAGTCCAGCTTGGTATTCAGTTGATTTTTTGTTTACAAGTCACTAGCAGGCCATTTAGCAAATTACAGTACAGAAAATTTTGTTTTTGATATGTCAGAAGCAAGTTGAGCTATTACTCTCTAGGTATAAGATCAGTTAGAGTTATCATACCAGTGCCAAATTACATATTTGCATCATCTTGAGTATTTGAGGTTTCGGATGCTCATAAGCCACATGTTCTCAGCAGATTAGACATAACTTCTCACATATGAAGGCCCCAGGGTAGTCGAATCATTTGTTCGTGGCAAATCCATTATATGTAATCATATATAATTGAATTGCAAAATCATCTCAATTCATTCCTTTCACTTGTTTAGTATTTTGAGACTTAGTGTATCTCTTGTTGTAAACCATGGTTTGGACAACAAAGTCAAGAGGTGGAAATGCTAAAAATTCCATGCTGCCATCGATTGCTCGTTTGTGTGTTTTTGTTTGCAGGAAATATGCATAAGCACCTAAGCAGCAACACAAAAGATTGGATGATTTAAGGCAATGAAAGTGTTTTTTTTGGGGGGCACAATTTTGAAAGCGGTGGGAAGATGCAATTCGACCTCTACTTTCATGTAGTAGGGAGACATCACTCAAAGGAACTTATGGAACTTTGTTGCCTCTTTTCACAGGTCAGAATCAAATGTAGCTCCCACTAAGGCTATCTATTAGCCTACCCAAATTTCAATTGAGGATACAGATCATTCCATTACTGATGTAGATGTACCAATACAGTTGTTGATGAGAGAGTAAACATTGAATAGACAAAACCAAGTCAAAGTGTCTGGCATAGACACTGAGGCACAACAAATTAGATGGCCCTTTCCATAACTATACTTCACCTCATAAAAGGTTTATCCATTCATCTCACAACAGCTCTCTCTTGTTTCAGTGCTTTTCCTTGGTAGCTCTTATTTTTCTTTGCTAGATAGTTTCAAGCTTATCACATTCTAATCTCCCTAGCCATAGGATTTTGTCCTCTTGTCCCAAAGGCAACAAGGGATAGCCTTCTTCTTGCTTATATAGAGACAAGTTCTGAAATGCATTCATATCTTTACCTCACACAAAAGAAAGAAGTGTCATTCATGCTTCTACTACAGTTTACTATCCCTGTACAATGATATCTGACCAGTGTTTATAAGGAATTTCTTTCTTTCTCATACTTGCATCGATGCACTCCCATGAGTAGTCTGCTTTCTCAGAGAGTAATTTAGCTCATCATGTAACATCATTATTTGGTGTGCATACCAAGAAAATTCTACATGTTTTGTTTATAGTTTTGTAGATTCTTGCTTCATGAATATGTTGGTTGTCTAGATCCACCATAGCTCAGAGCTTTGTACATAGTTCTAAGCCACTATATGCCCCATTTTGGTTTCTCAACAAGTGCACAAATGAATATGTTGGTTGTCTAGATCCACCATAGCTCAGAGCTTTGTGCATAGTTCTAAGCCACTATATGCCCCATTTTGGTTTCTCGACAAGTGCACAAATGTCTTTACTGAACTGTTTGGTTAATGTGACGAGCGTAACAAGATTGTTTATGGAAGGGCTAGATCTCACAAATCTGTTCGCAATTCCTCTACATTTTGTATGTATCTAATTCATGTCCTAGTTATTATATGATACTTATTCCTCCTGGAGTTCACGCATAGTGTGATTTGGGATAGGGTTGTCTGATTGAGCTTGACATTGAAACAGTGTCTTTGACCTGTCACACAGGAGACTTCCAAAACCTAAGGGGCAAACAGTAGGATCCTTTCGAAAAGGTTTAGTAGCACTGCCAAAAGCTATTGCAGAAAAGTAAGAAAAAAAATGGTAAATACTGCTTTCACCCCTGTTCAAATACTTCTCACGTCTTTAATCTAATTGAATGTTTTTTTCTCAGATTAGGCAGCAGTTTGAGACTGAATTGGAAACTGGAATCTATACAGAGAGCTCGGGGAGGTGGGTACGATTTAATTTATGTGACTCCTGAAGGCGTGAAGTCAATTTCAACAAAGTCTGTTCTACTTACTGTCCCTTCTTATATTGCAAGCAAATTACTACATCCGCTTTCGGTACACA
>CM035418.1:38452084-38454584 GCA_020310875.1 Ceratopteris richardii
AGCAATTCATCTTTGATTTCTTCTGGCATTCCCTCTTTAGATGTGGCTATGCCTAAGCCTGTATATCTTGATAAGTGGGCTTTAATTCGATCGACTCCACCACCACCTTTGTAACCGCATCGGTTACATGCCCATTTCTCTAATCCCTCAGAAACTTACCTAAAGATGTCACATACTTCCAACAGCTCTGTTTTACTTTAGGCATGATGTGGGAGTCGACTCTCGAGACTTGGAGCAACTCAGCGATGGACTGTCACCTGTAAGGCCTATGCTGGACAAGGATGGAGCAAGGGGAGACTCGAGAGCAAGGAGGGGCCAGAGGAGGGCTAGAGGAGTCTCTGGCAGAGTTTGCAACATGCAGAGGTAAGTAGAATGAAATAGGGCCTCTTGCGGGCCGTTTTCGTCTTGGGGCCATTTTTTTGGCCAAAATCGCAACGCCTTGCAAATGTTCACAATGCATCATACTGCATTGCGATCGTTGCTACGTTGTGACGCAACTATGTTTCAATCTTAGTTTGCATTATTTTTTAAAGACAATTTGAAAAGAAATTTCCCTTTGAGTTTGATTTCCTATTTGTGTTTCTTTTATTTTATACATTTCATTTTTTGTTTTCTTGTTAATTTGTATGTACTTTCTATGGTTTATCTTAATCTTATTCTTTTGTGTAATTTTTTGTTGTTTTCTTGTCTCGTTTGTGTTTTCGAATTTCTTGTCTTTAGTTTGTAAGTTCGTATTAATTTTGAGTTTATGAAGGTGTATGTGTGTGTAGTTTATGCATGTCATGGGTGTGTGTGCACGCACGTGTAATTCATGTATGTCATGCTGACCACCTCCCTGCTGATAAAATAACTTGTGAACATTATGCGCCAGACCTGACAAACTAAGGTCTCTTAGATATCCTGGTGATTTTAATCTTTTTAATATAATGAAACATGCATACAATCTCTCTCTCTCTCTCTCTCTCTCTCTCTCTCTCTCTCTCTCTCTCTCTCTACGTCAGCTATTATCCACTCCCTTTTATACTTTGTTTTGTACCCACAATTATTTTATTAAATAACACAAAAAGTAACTATCAATATAACAACATTGTGTGTGCAGACAATGGGAGCTACATGTGACATGATCTTTCTCCCACACTAAGAATATACTGACACCTTTTTGAGAATTATATGTGATCAGTAAAGGAAAGCACGCATCAGCTTTGGGATTACCTTTGGCAATCAAAGTCTTTCTCATTCTTTTATCATGAAAAAAAATGGTTATCTTGGAGTGAATTTGTTGCAGATTTCAAGTGAAAGTTAAGAGAGAGAGAGAGGAATGGTGAAATATGAAGAGAAGAATAGGGTCTTCGTTGTCATTTTACAAGTTTTGTGGGTGTTCAAATGTTTCTCTTTTATCATTACATTCCACTCCATGTATGTGAAATGCATGCCTGCTCTTCTCTGCATGGCAGATAGGTTTTGAAAATCATATATCTTCATTTTCTTTCTGAATAAATGGATCAAGAGGTCTATGTGATTATTCATATTATATTTGGATGTTCTTTTTAGCCAGCAGCAGCAGATTCACTTTCCAAGTTTTACTATCCACCTGTAGCAGTAGTAACACTCTCTTATCCCAAGTCTGCTGTAAGAGAGGATCGTCTTGTCAATGGTGAACTAAGAGGGTTTGGCCAACTGCATCCTCGGAGGCAAGATGTGGAAACATTAGGTAAGCATCTTTAAAGTATAAGCAGTGGTCATACCTTTTTGAGACTGACTTGTGGTATCTTCACAGGAACAATATATTCCTCTTCTTTATTTCCTGGGAGGGCTCCTCCTGATCGTGTCCTATTGCTCAGCTATATTGGAGGTGCCACAAATACAGATGTCATTAATAAAGTAATGTCTTCTTTTTTGTTTTTGTATTTTGTTTACATTAAAAGGATTTTGTTTCAGTTTCTCTCATGCCGGGGATGAGAGGGATGTGGAAATTTTATGAGTCTATTACACGATAATTCTCTGGTAGGATTCTCACACATTTCCAGAAATGGAAACTGTAGAACATTATATGAGTATGCGCAGAAATGACACAAACCACCTAGGTGCAAATGGAGTAGGGAAATATGGGTGAAGTTAACTAACTTAGGCAAGGCTACATGTGAAGCAAATGAGAAAAAAAAAAAGGCTATATAAACATGATCTTCTTTGGCTTTCAGAGTGAAGCAGAGCTTGTTAAACAGGTGGATAAAGATATTCGGAGGATGTTAATTAAATCTGATGCTCCAAGTCCAGAAGTGCTTGGAGTAAGAGTCTGGCCCCAAGCGATTCCACAATTTGAAGTGGGTCATCTTAATATTCTGGATGATGTTCGAAAAGCGTTGGACAATTCAGCGTTAGAGGGCATGTTTTTAGGTGGAAATTATATTGTGGGTGTTGCTCTTGGCCGTTGTGTGGAGGGGGCATATGAAATTGCAGATTCTATTGCTCAATATTTCAAAAGAACTCCTGTCAATGTGTG
>CM035418.1:38462084-38519584 GCA_020310875.1 Ceratopteris richardii
CCATAAAGTGATGTGATAAGTTTGCATACTAAGTGCTCTTTACCTGTCTCTCAAAAGCTTCTAATTGATTAATATAGACATCTTCATCTATATCATATTTAGAAAATTCATCTTGATATCTAATTGGTATACTTTCCAACTGAAAAATACAGGTGCAAATTTTTCATCATAGTCAATTCCTTTCTTCTATGCATAACTTTTGACTACAAGTCTGGCTTTATACCTGTCAATTGTACCATTTGCTTTTCTTTTGATCTTGAAGATCCACTTTGATACCAATTGCTTTCTTACCTTTTGGTAACTCACATAGCTTCCATGTTTGATTCTTATGTATAGAATCAATCTCCTCTTGCAATACTTTCTTCCAAACAGAACTCTATAATGCATCTTTGACACTACTAGGTTAATGCTCAAGTGAAGTTAGTGCAAGAATATTATTGATCTCAAAATGTTATGCATAATTTACTTGATCGATATGTTCTTTCTATTTTCTGGTTCTTCCTTTAAGTGGCTTAATCCCAGTTTTTACATACCATTTTGGAAGTTTTTGAAATATTGTTGAAAGTTATAGTTCATATGCAACTCTTTCTTTCAGTGCTCTAGAGGTTCCTCCAACTTCATATGTATATACATCAAGAGGTAATGAAGAAATAGGGGAAGATGGAGCTATAGATGGTGGTGGCATAGGTGCTTCAACTTTCTCTTTACATTTATGAATTGTAACCTTTGGGGCTTGAGAAGGTTGATCACCCCCCTTGTATGGTTGAATGTGAGCATCCAAATTTTTCTTGAAAAATGCATAATCATATGCCTTGATGAAGTCTAGAATATCTACATGTCTATCATAAATTTGACTTTTTGCAATGTAAGCACTGCATGAGAGTAGGATATCACTGGTCTCTGGTACATAGAACATGTATCCTTTACTTTAAATTGCATAGCCAATGAATACTGCTTTAATTGCTTTGACATCTAGCTTGCCATGATCCTTCTTCTTAATGTGAACATAGGCTGGAGATCCAAAAACTTTGAAGTAATTCATATTGGGCTTCTTCCCTTGATAAGCTTGATAAGGAGTAATGATCTTTAAAGCTTTTGTGGAAGACCTATTAAGAATCTGGTTTGTTGTGTATACTGCATCAAACCAAATTTAGGTGAAAGTTTCTTTGAGGATATCATACTAGACATCATTTCAACAAGTGTCTTATTCTTCCTCTTTGAAATACCATTCTATTGTGGACTATAGGCAATAGTTATCTGATGAGAGATTCCTTTATCTTCTAGGAAATAGTTGAAGTCTATTGGGAAATACTCTCCTCTATCACTTCTCAAAATCTGATCTTAAGCTAACTTTCATTCTCAACCATAGATAAAAACTTCTTAAGTGTTGGGAATATTTATGAATTTTCTTTAAGAACAAAAACACATGAGCTTGTGGAGAAATCATCTATGAATGTAACAAAATATATATATCCTTGAATAGAATCTACCCTCATAGGTCCATTCATGTGTGAATGTATGATCTATAATTTTTTGGTAGTTCTGATGTATACATGCTTCTTGAATGGTAGCTTATGCAATTTTCCTTCAAGAAATTATTCACATGCTTCTGCATCATCTAATAAAGCAAAAATGGAAAGGCTCTCCGCAATACCTTGGTTTTTAATGTGCTTGAGAGCTATGTAATTGATACGACTAAATCTAACATGCCATAACTTCATGTTTTCCTTAGGTATAGATGACCTAGCAATATTTGCATAACTAATTTTGGATAGTACAAACATTCCACTTCTATTTTCTCCTTGCAAAAGGAACTACTCCTCGTTTGGGATTTGGCATGAATCTTTCTTGAATATGACCTTCTAACCATATGATAAGAATATAGAGATGGATACCAAATTCTTCTTCATTTCATGTATATATAGAACGTTAGAAATTGTGAAGTTTCCTTTTTCTCTAGATTTAAGGTTTACTTCTTCAACACCAACAACATCTAGATCATGAATATCTAGTATGATCACCCTTCTTCTTGTATAATTAGTAAGTGGAGAAAACACCTTGCTACCTATCATATGCTTAGCAGCACTAGAATCAAATATCCAAGGATTTATGGAGACTACATGCAATGTTACTTGACCGAAGACTATCACTTCCATACTAACACTTACGTATGGTTCTTCATTTGAAGACTTAGGCTTCGAAATTTCTTCAACATTATTTCATGATGATTTATTCTTCTCATTGAAAATCATCTTTCTGCATTCTGTTATATAATGCCTAGGTTTCTTGCAATAGTGGCATATTCCTTTCTATGAGATGGATGTAGTAGAAGTTGACTTCTCTCTTGGAGTTGTAGAAGTACTCGAACTAGATGTAGTAGAAGAAGTAATTGAAGACTTTGAAGTAGAAGCCTTACTTTCCTTCTTATTATGTTGAATCTTCTTCTCCTTCTTTGTTGCCTTCTTCTTCTTCTTCTTCCCTTTAGATAATGATATCATAGCTTCATTATTCTCTTCCATACTCTTATGTTGGTCTTCATCTTGAAGTAATAGGAACTATAACTCATCAAATGATGTTTCTCTATCTCTTATAGAGAGAGAAAAAGAAGTAACAAATGATCTACAAGATAGATGGAAGTGAATTTATGAGAGTATTCACCATCTCATCATCATGAATTATGAAATCAACATTAAGTAATTGACATCTTAAGTCTTTAAGCTTCAGAATATGTGACTAGATTGATTCACCAACTTTCATCCTCATGTTGGATAATTGTCTCTTGAGGTGAGCTTTCCTAGCAAGGTTCCTACTTTGATAGAGGTTCTCTAATTCTAACCAAGCCTTATAAGAGGTTTTGTATGACCTGATCTATGTAATAATATGCCTCTTGACTCCCATAGCAATAAATGAGAGTGCTTGTGCATCTCTTGAATCCCATATCGATTGCTCTTTTGAAGGTTGAATATGCACTTGTCTCCTTTTGTCTATGGATGAAGATGTAATCTCCACTTCTACCTCTTCAGTCTGTTGGGAAAAAATTGGGGTAGAAGCCCTCTTGGATGAAGAAGCCACATCTTCCTCTGCTTTTCTTGTTCAAGGATACTTTCCATTGACAATGTTCAAGATGTCCTTGGAACTAACAAATTCATCATCATAAAACTCCACATTGGATAGTTAGACATTCCATCTAATTTATCTTCTTGTTCGATTCTATCTCTAGAGTCACTCATCATAAGTTAAGGGTGTATATCTATTGGAGTTCGAGGTCTGTGGAAGCACGCGAACAGCATAAGGAAGAAGAAGAAGCTTAGAGCACAACACACAATACAAAATGTGTTACCACTAGAATGTACAAAGATAAGTAACCTGTTAGGGCAATAGGTGTATATAAAAGCCGAGGGGAAAAACCTCTTAAAGAGGGAGAAAAGTGCCCCGATGGTCCTAGTGTGTTCACACACATCAGTACCTAAATATATCAACAAATCCTCCCTGGGAGTGATGCGGTAAACTAGGAGCTGGCACTCATGTATAAGAAAGTTCCAAGCTATGTGGAATCAATCCACAATAGGAAGTAAGCCCAAAGATTTGCAGAAAGCTTCAAACTTCTTCCTGGGTAGAGCCTTCGTGAAAAGGTCTGTAATGTTCTTTTGCATGGGCACATATGCCAAGTTGTTCTCTCCAACAGAGAATCTCTCCCTGACATAATGATAATGCACCTCAATGTGCTTAGTGCGAGCATGGAACACAGGGTTCTTTGCAACTACCAATGCGCTCTGACTGTCAGTGAAGATGGTGGTGGAAGAAGACTGAACAACACCCAAATCAGCCATAAGACATCTGAGCCACACACACTCAACAGTCACTGTGAAAGCTTCCCTATACTCAGCCTCATAACTAGAAGCGGCCAAAATAGGCTACTTCTTGCTCAACCAAGATATGCATGAGCTACCAAGCATGAAGCAAAAACCACTGGTGGACACACGAGTGTCATAGCAACCAAACCCAATCAGAGTCAGGAAAAGCATGTAAATTTGGTGGTAGTGATGCCCCCTTGGGATAAAACAATCCAAGTAGCGGGGTACCACTCAAGTATCGAAAGATGCGCTTAACCGCCTGCCAATGCTTGACACTTGGGCAATGCATAAACCTGCTCATTTGTGAGACAACAAACTAAATATCTAGCCGAGTAATGCATAAGTAAATCAAGCATCCAATAGCCTGTTGATAGAGAACAACATCAAATGCATCTCTAGCATCATGAAGACTCAATCATAAACATGTCTCCATAGGAGTGGCAATAGGTTTATAGTCTTCAAGGCCAAAATGCTACAATAATGTGTCAATATATTTTGTTTGACACAAAGTTATTCCACCATCAACTTGCATAAATTGAATGCCCAAATATAATGATGCAAATGCCCCAAATCTGACATCTCAAATGAGGCATGCAAATCAGCCTTAAAATCAGCAATATGTTTCTCATGAGGACCAGTGAGCAACATGTCATCAACATAGACAACAATGATCAGAAGCACATCATTTGAACGCTTAATATATAAGGTGCTTTCAGTTGGGATATTCTCAAAACCATATGCAATCAGATAGGCATGTATCTTTTCATACAAAGTATGTGGTGCTTGCTTTAAACCATATAATGCCTTCTTTAACATGCATACCTGGTTTTCATGCCCTTTCTGCTCAAAGCCACGGGGCTGAAAAACATACACTTCTTCATGCAAATCACCATTAAGAATTGCAATTTTAATGTCCAAATGATGTACATTCCAACCATGATGAGCTGCAAGTGCATAGATGTTATGAACAGTAGTCATTCAGCAAGTAGGAGCAAAGGTCTCATCAAAATCAATTCCTCTTTCTTGAGCATAACCCTTTGCAACAAGCCTAGCCATATACGTGTCAACTATTCAATTAGGATTAGGCTTCAACTTGTATACCCACTTAGTGCCAATGGCCCTCCTACCTGGATGTAAGTCACACAAAGACCAGGTACCATTCTTCATTATAACATCATATTCAAAAAGCCATCTAATTTTTTGAATTTTATACTTCATCAAATGAAACATGCTCATTCTCATCACAAAGACTAGAGGTAGCCATAGCATAGTAATCTGATGCTAAAGAGGCACTATGAGAGCCAGATTGAGTATGATATGACAGAGGTGCATCTAATTTGTTGTCACGTAAAGTTTGCACCAGCCATTTTGGCATAGTTTTTGCCTCCTCAATATGAGCTCTCTCATCAACAAGTGCATCATGTAGATAAGCATCAGAAATGGAATGATCTTCATCATGACATGAAACATGTAAAGGCTGAGAAGCCTCATTAGGACCAACACTATATTGTCCACCGGTAAAAAGATGCAAAAAAGTGTCATACATGTCTTTGGAGCTAACTCACGTCTCCTTAGTACATAAAAGTAATGGGTGAATAGCATCTTCCACAAAAACAACATCATGGCCAACCAAAATGCATTTAGTATATGCATGATACAGACAATAGCCTTTGAGTTTAGAACTGTACCCAACAAAAATACATTTCACTACTTTATCATTTAATTTCCTGTGTTGTTGTGCAAGCACTAATGCATATGCCAAATACCAAAAACATGCAGGTGAGCAGATGGCTTGCCACCATGCCAAGCCTCATATGGAGTGATAGACTGCAATGCTTTAGTGGGATACCTGTTAAGTACATATGTTGCACACATAACAGCCTCAGGCCAGATACTATGTGGTAAAGCCTCACTCTCAATCATACACCTCGTCATCTCCATGAGTGACTTGTTCTTCCGTTCAGCAACTCCATTCTGTTGAGGTGTATACAGCACTATACTGATGTTTTATCCCATGTTCAGCCACAAATGCATTAAACTTTGAAGACATATATCCCCCCTCGATCAAAATGGATGGTGCCCATTTTACATACTGAAAAAATTTTAGCCAAAACCAAAAACTGTTTGAAGCACATAAACACTTTGGACTTTGCTTTCAATGGATACACCCATGCATGCCTCGAAAAATCATCGATGAAAGTCACGAATTAAAGATAGTTCTTAAAAGAGGGTGTCTGCATAAGACCACAGACATCACTCTGAACAAGCTTCAATTTCTGAGTAGCTCAAATTGAGCCATCTTTGGGGAATGAGGAACACCTCATTTTGCCCAAAATACAGCCTTCACATACATGTTTAACAGGTACCTCAAGTTTGGGCAGAGACGACACCATTTCAAATTTTTGTGGGTGTAGCAAACTAGCAAAATTCAGATAACCAAAGCGTGCATTCCAAATCTTTGCATCTAGCATAGTCTCAGAATCATGTACTACACATGCCAAATGAGACAGATTTTTCATAGTCTATAAGCTTATACAGCCCATGACATAAAATGCCAGAAGCAATAATCGCATTGCCATTTGACAGATCATGAATTGTACATCTATCATCAATAAATTTCACAACCAAGCCAATCTTGGCTAAAGCTGAAACTGATAACAAATTCTTCTTGATCCCTGTCACGAATAAAGCAGCCGACAATGTAAAAGAACTACCATCAGAAGTAGTCAAAATGATCTTACCAACTCCCATGACAGGATAAGAGGATTTGCTTGTGCATGTGACAATATTCTTTATAGGGGCAGGCTCGAGTGAAGTGAAGAAACTATGCAGCGATGTAATATGTTTTGTTGCCTCACTATCAAAGTACCAAACATCTGAATCTATTACAGACATACATTGTTCAAGAGAGGATGGGTCAAAACTGTAAACAATAGTAAATGCCCATTCTTCATTCTGCACTAGATTAGCATACTCTGCTTTTGGTGTAGAGGCCTCTGCAACAACCATTCCAACCTCTTTTTTCTTTGCCTCTTCAGTAGCTAGTTTTGGACAACTCTTTATGACATGATCATTTGCTTTACAATATTTGCAAAACAATTTCTGCTTTTTTGTTTTCTGCTCATCTTTGTCATCCTTCTTTGATTGTGTAGAATTAGCAGATTTCTGCTTACCAGTAGAAGAGCACCATTTACCTTTGCCCTTCTGATTAGCCATGAAAGCTTGATCTACAACATGCATAATGGACCTGTTTTGCCTACACTAATCTTCTTGCAACAGAACAGAGACTGACTCCTCAAATGTTAAGGCATTTGGATTGCCTTTCATCATCAAGCAAACAGTGGAAGCAAAACTCTGATATGAATTGGGAAGACCATTCAGAACAGCCTACACAAGTGAACTATGAGGTAAGACTTCATCATCAAAAATCAACTGTTCCTTCAAATCTTTGATCTTTGTCAAAAAACTATCCATGGAATCACCTTCATTCATGTGCTCACTCTCTAATTGTTTTTCGAGGTAAGCAACACAAGCCTCATTCCTTGCTTGGTATAAAGTGGTAAGTGTATCTGAAGCATCCTTGGTTGTTCTGCAAGCATAAATGTGAGGAATAATGGCACGTTCGACAGACAAGGCTATCAATGCATGTGCTTGAGTATCTCTGCCATCCCAACGAATTTGCTCTACAATAGGTGCAATAGGAACCACAACACCAATAGGAACATGAACAATATCCTCATCTTCAACACCATCTCCATCACCTTTAGCAACTGTGTTTGTAGGTGTAATAGGATGTTTTTTAATATCCTACATAATATTCCACATTCCTTTTACAACCAATACATGATGCATCATATAAGCCCATAATGGGTAATTGTTACCGTCCAACTTATCCTCAAGAGCCAACATACGGAATACATCACTGCTTTTAGCCATGGTCGCTGACTAAAATACCTTGATGCAAAAAATTGATTGTATCTCAAAATGCTGAACAGAACTACCTTGTCGAGTTCAGCTAAACCTGTAGAAGACTTCAAGATGCTTATACTCACAAATTGAAATCTATATATATCTTTGGCACAAAAGGATGAAATAACCTGCACAAGCACTGCAATAGTGTGGTCAAAAGGTGAAACATGCTCAGATTGCGACTTTGGCACCATAGAGAGAAGATGTTTTGATCTCCTAATCACCCTGAGTATGCTCACCAAATTTCATGTGATTTTGAGACTGTGACTACAGGTGTGTCAAGGACGCCCTAGATCAAGCGACGACCTGCTCTGATACCAATTTTTGGAGTTTGAGGTCTATGGAAGCACGCAAATAGTACAAGGAAGAAGAAGAAGCTTGGAGCGCAACACACAATACTGAATGTATTACCACTAGAATGTACAAAGATAAGTAACCTGCTAGGGCAATAGGTCTATATACAAGCCGAGGGAAAAAAACCTCCTCAAGAGTGAAAAAAGTGCCCCAACGGTCCTAGTGTGTTCACACACATCACTACCTAATATATCAACAATATCAACTATGCTCTGGTACCAAATGTTGGAAGTGTGGTAGGCCCAATAAATGAATCACGTGTTAAATCAAGGATCTTCTAACACTTAACCTTAGAATATTACACACCTTAAATTGATCAAGAGAGATAAATGACAATAGAGAGAGACACAGGAAGATAATTATAAAAATGTAGCAACTTAATGCTACTACACACTAATAATGAAAAATGTCAACCAAAATGTCTGTATCATACAAAGATTGAATGTAAGATGAATCTAAGGGTGCTAAAAAGTAGTGTGAAATGTGACTATGTGTGAAAAAAATGAGGATATAGGCTATTCCAAATAGTCAAAGCTACAAACCCTAAATAGAAATTAGGTCTTCTCTAATGTAGAGCAGCTAATGTTGAAGTAATAGACCAAGGCTTGATACAACAGAAACACAAGAAGAATCTCTAATGTAGGTACTACTCCTCCCAAAATCAACATGCAAACAATGAATGTGTGAAGAAGAACAAGGGATGACTATTCAAAAATCCTTCAAATCTGCATGTTCTTTTCCACCTTCAATCGCTCTTGAGTTCTCCTTGAGTTCTTGATCAAGATTGAATGATAAGGGTGGTTGATGAACTTTTCTTTATATAGTATAGGCTTTGCTTTAAAAAAAACTCATGAATCCTTTGAAAAGAAAGCTACTAAAGCTATAAAGTTGCACATAATTATGAAAAGATAAAATTGTAATTGAGCGCCTAGCTTTTCCCAAGGTGCCTAGCTTTTGGTGAAAAGCAAGTTGAAAAGCATACCTGAAAAGAAAATTAGGGTTTAATTTTTAAGGGTCAATCTTGAGTCAGATGGTAAAGTGTTATATATCATTAGAAAGCTCTCAAAGAGTATCTCTCAATGATGCAATAATATTTTGACCATTTTTTACCAAAGTTTTGTTGAGTCCTAAAATAAGGGTTTCTAGAATAATTTTATCTTTGGGACATTCTAACATTGTTTTCCAAGATACATTTGAGTCTTCATGATGCTAGAGATGCATTTGATGATTTTTCTCTATCAGTAGGTTGTTGGATACTTGATTTATTTATGCATAACTCGGCCTAATATTCAGTTTTTTGTCTCTCAAATGAGTAGGCTTATGCATTTCCTAGGTGTCAAGGATTGGTAGGCAACTAAGTGCATATTTTGCTACTTGAGTGGTGCCCAATTACTTGGACTGTTTTATCCCAAGGAAAGATCATAACTGATAAATTTACATACTTTATCTGACTCAAACTAGGATGGTTGCTATGACACGTGTGTCCATGGGTGGTTTTTGCTTCATGCTTGATAGCTCATGCATGTCTTGGTTGATCAAGAAGCAACATACTTTGGCCACCTCTATTTCTATGGTTGAGTATAGGGAAGTTTTCAAAGCGAACGTTCAGTGTGTGTGGATTAGACGCCTTTTGGATCATTTGGGTGTCGATTAGTCTTTTGTCACCACCATCTTCACTAACACTTAGAGAGCATTGGCAGTTACAAGGAACCTTGTGTTCCATGCCCCCACAAAGCACATTGAGGTGCATTATCGTTATGTAATGGAAAGGTTCTCCATTGGAGAGATCAGTTTGGTTTATGTGTCTACACAAGATAATGTTGTAGACTTTTCACAAAGCCTCTACCTAGGGAGAAGTTCAAAGCTTTTTGCAAAGCTTTAGGCTTACTTCATTTTGTGGATTGATCTCTTTCCACATATCTTGGCACTTCGTTATACATGAGTGCCAACTTCTTCTTCACCGCATCACTTCGAAGGGGAATTTGTTGAGATATTTTGGTAGTGATATGTGTAAACTCACTAAGGACTATCAGGGCACTTACCCACTTGGATATTGCAACTCCTTGAGCTCCTAAGATGCATTAATAAGACTAAGGATCTCTATGGACGAGCCTTAATTATATAGGTGTTACCTAAGCATGTTCTATGATGACATCATCAATCATGCAAATGATGAAATGGCATGGATTCTAGAAGCTTGCATGGTGATGTGGCAAGGCATTGTTCACATGATCAATCAAAGGTCCTCTAAGTAAGGGGATACAAGTTCAGATGCATGATCATAATGTAAGATGGTACGAGACACAAACATTCAATGAAGGAAGTGTTGATGAAATGAGGTCATCCACTTCATTTCCATTTGTATCCATATGATTGCATCTCCATTTTGTATCTAGGAGACACTCCATTTCATATTATTTAGTTGTATCAAATTGTATTTGGGTACCTTTCCATTTGCTTCTATCTTGTAGTCATTCTCCTTCAAGGTAAATTAGCCCACATCTTATGTACTTTGGAGAGTCTATTCCAACTCTATATATGAAGGGCTTCTCCTCTAGTTTGTGCTTGGTTAGAAGCTTGGAGAGCCTGCTTCATGCTCTTGGTCAGCTCATTTCTAATCCATGTGAGTTTACCTATTTCTTGGTCTAATCACTTTGATTCTCTCACACTCTTCATTTTGTAAGTACACTTTTCCTTTCATTTTGCTTCTGCATGTGTGCTTTCTACATGGTATCAATGCATTAAATGGAGATTTTGGACGTGATTTTGGAAGTCTTGGTGGTTCATTTGGTGGCCATTTTGGTGGTGGTGGTGCTAGATCTTGGTGATGTTGCTCTGCACTCATTGGAGAAGCCTTTTTCCATCATATTTATGCTCTTTGGGTCTCATTTGCCCACCCTCCCACCCTTTCTATTATCAATCTTTTCACACCTTTTACACCCATTTTCCCACCCTCCCACCCTTGTGTTTGGTGATCTTTGGTGATCTTTGATCATTTTAGAGGTCATTTTTTATGCATTCATATTGCATCTCAAATCTTTTAGTGTATATAAACACTCTTAATCTTTGTTTTGATCAAATGTGTTATGCATCTCAAGATTTTGAAGTGTTCATCAAAACTTTTTGAATTTCCCTTGTGGTGCATCTCTACTTCATCTTCTGTAGTGATCTTGGATGTCATCATTACTTAAGAGTTAATCAGGCCATGTATTTGGTATCAACTTTTATCATTCAGAGCATTTTTAGATCCTCACGATGTATAAGCTTTCAACAATTAAATGATACTCACATGTTCATGGCATTGTATGCTTATCTATGTGATCGTGAGATTGTATGTGGTCGTAAGGTTGATTCTTGAGGCTCACACTTGGGAATTACAATTGTTTCTCTTACTGATCAACCTATGTCCATATATTAGTAAGTATGATATCATCAAATTCTCCATACTCTCTCTAAAGGTATATGCAACCTCCTCTCTCAGCTCATTAACACTTGCATTGCAACCTCTTTTCCTACACCATGAGTAGGGTTGCAAAGGTGGTACAATAGTGGTGATAAGATTAACTCAGACATCAACATTTAGGTTTTATCATATTTGCCTTCTTCTCCATCCATCAACATCACCCAATTGACTCACACATCTCCCACAATAGGACATTGTCCTCAAAGTTGATTATACAATGTTTGCATGACGAAAAGATGATGAAGGCAGGTCTGATTCATTGTTCTCCCATAAAAATAGGAAAGCTTCTCAACCTGGTGCACTTGGAGGTCTCCAAATAGACATAGAAACAGAGAACAATAAGGAAAAACTTGAGCATAGTCAATAGGCTAGTCATTCTCCAAGAAAGGGAAAGGAGTGCTTAAAGTGCACAAACATTTTCACATGATAGACAAAGTCCTATCAACTCAAAGATAGACCTTCTACCCTCCATTATGACCCTCCTCTAAGAACCAAAGAGAGTTGTGCACAAAGTGCAGTTAATCCCTCCATGTTACACACACGTAGAGAGAGAAATCATATATCTCTTAACCCAAATTGGGTGGCATTTTCATAGATAACTTTGATAAAAGGTCTATAGTTTGAATTTGCCATTCACATTTTTTGCTTGAGAGAATGTTCCATTAAGCTCTCTTCCACTTCCTATACTGCCAATGATTAAGCAAGCACAACACATCAAATACAGTCTTCCCTTGGCTCATGAAAATATATTGACTTGAATTTCGGCACACTATTACATGTACAATGGATTTTGGTGCACTTCTATGTGAAATCACATGTAGTTGGGATGCATATTGCATCATTAGTGATGTCATCAACATTTGCTTTATTTACACCACTTAACAACCTTTTAGAGGGATGTCACAAACTCTTTTGGGAGTTAGTTCAACAACCATTCATTTTTGCTCTTTGACATCACCTATGATGTCAAAGTCTTATTCAAGCATTTTTTTATTAACAATATTTACTCATATGTGAAGAATTTTTTGGATCATTTTTATGAATACACTCCTTCAAACTTTATTTTTCTCATGACTTTGAAATCTCTCACTAAGTACAAAAGTTTGATACGAACTATTGTTCTTATATCTCTCCCTCTCAAAACCATTAAAAGCTCCATGATCCATCTGAGTTTTTTTGCATACTCTCTTTCTATATCACCGTACAATTCTTGGGTAAATTTTTTTGGCATTTATTGCACACTATTGTAATCTTCAATCAAGTCCCTAAGTCTTGTATCCAAGGCCTTAACTTGTATTTTCTAAAGGTATCAATCCTCAATTTTTCGCTCACCTTGGCACTAAATGTCCTATCTTTGTACCTCAAAGTAATATAAGAAGGATTTTGTGTGTGTGTGTGTGTGCATGTGTGTGTGTGCATGTGTGTTTGTGTGCATGGGAAGGCTACTCTAAGCCCCCAAGGGTGTCAAAATGTTTATAGGGCCACTCTACCCCCCTCCCTCCCCCACCCATATTTGGTGTCGACTCGGTCTATGTTTTCAAGTGTGATGATCCAATTTTTAAGTTCTATTTTCTCCAAGGGCTACATCATGTCTAGAATTTTTTATGCAACTTCATCATGTATGTTGTACTTTCCATCATTCATGCCCATGTTGATGCCCAAACATGAAAGGCTAGGTGGCACAAATTATAATTTGTGGAAGGACACCATCAAAACTTATTTGTACATGAACCTATTGTATGAAGTTGTAGATGCTATAGAATCCAAGCCCAAAAAGGATAGTGATCTCATTGCATGGAATGTTTGAAATGTAAACGATAAGTGAACCCTAGGACAACTATTGCTAGCTTCGATGAATCAACAAAAGGGCCTATTACATCTTGCAAAACCTCTCATGAAGCTTTAAATATACTTCAAGATTTGTATGAAAGATAAGACTCCTTCAAGAATTTATGCCCTAGAAGCAGAATTCCATAACCAAGCCATTAAGCCCTTGGATCCCAACTTTTAGGCCATTGCCATTTTGAATATTATCAATGAAAACTCGCATTGTGCATCAGGAAAGTTTCAAGCAAAGATGTGGCTATTAGGATTCTAGAAAAACTCCATCTCCCTATAATAGAGGTCAAGCCTTGACTTGGGAAAAAGTACAAAGACTTCGTTCATCCACGACTCACAAGCAAAGTCATCAATATCTTAAGAAGTGGCTATGAAAGATAAGGGTCCCTTCAACAAGCTCAAGCACTCTAGTCATCAATCTTGCAATGCTTCTAAGCAAGGTTCCAACAACTCTTCAAACAAGAAGTTTACATGAAATTGTTGTGAAAAACCAAGACATCTTGGAAAATTTTGTTATAATAAGAAGAAATCAAGATAAGTCTTCTATGCATAGGTCTTATTGCTCAAATGAAGATCTCTTCATCTCAACAGAAGCAAATGCTTTAGTCACTTCTAGCTCATCACAAGAATGGATATTTGATAGTGGAACCTCCCACATGTGCAAGGATCGTGAGTCCTTTCAGGAGCTACAACACCACAAAGGTGAGGTCTACTTATGAAACAACAAGAGTCTTCCAATTGAATATAAAGGTAGAGTACAAATTATGAATCACAAAGGAGAATACAAAGTCCTATCAAATATACTCTTTGTACCAAATCTTTTCATGAATCTTCTCTCAATCAAAGCTATTACTGATCATCACAAACAAGTTCTCTTTGACAACACATCAGTACAGGTGATTGATCCTAGAAATCATGAGATAATAGCCGAAGGCATCAAGGATAAAGGCTTATATAAGCTTTCCTTCTTCCTCACTCAAGAATCGGCACAGACATATGGCTATACGTCCTACTTAACCAATATCTTAGCATATCATTTGGTTAAAGGAGCGCAAAAGATTGGACAAATGCAAGATGTGTGCCAAGCTTGCACTCAAGGAAAGCGACACATAGCTCTCGTACCAAATGAGGCTTCCACCCAAGCAAGGAATCCTCTAGCCCTTGTCCACATGGACCTCTATGGACCTATGGATACCCATCACTAAGTGGATTGCTCTACTTCTTTCTCTTAGTAGACAATCACACTAGATACATATGTGTGTATTTTCTCAAAGAAAAAGCATATACTTTCTCCAAATTAAACAAGTGTGTCTATCAAGTTGAGAATGATGCATCTACTTCAATAAAGACTATTAGATCTATTGAAGGTGGTGAGTTTCATCAACCACGACTTTGATAACTTCTTGAAGTAGAAAGGCATCAAAAGGCAAGTCACTCGGCCTCATATTCCATCCCAAAATGGAGTTGTTGGAAGGAAGATCCATAGTGTCATAGAGATGGCATGCACTATACTTCACAACAAAGCATTATCATTCAAATTTTGGGTCGACACTATACACACCACATATCATCAACAGAGGCTTCATGAGTGCATCACATAACAAGACTCCATTTGAAGCCTACTATGGACAAAAGACCAATTTTAACAACTTTATAGTTTTTGGAAGTGATGCATTTGTAAGCGCAAGGAAGATCAACACAAGTTATTATCCAAGTTTAAAAAGCATCTATTCATTAGATATAGTGAACAATCTAAGTCAAACAAATTGTACAATATGGAAAACCACTCCATCACTATTTCAAAAGATGTAATCCTTGATGAATCTTCAAAGTACTCAACTAAAGATCCAAGCTGAAGTTCTTGTCCACCCATCTACACTTCAGAGGGGAACAAATCATTTCTAAGCATAGTTCAGAAGCAAGTACTTCCCAACAGCCTAGGAGATCTCAAAGTCTCATTGAGAAGCAGCAATGTGAACAAAGTCACTATGTAGATGATGCCCTCATGCATCAAGTTCAACAAATTCTAGAGCCTTTTAACTTTAAAGAAATTCAAGACCAACCAAAGTGGGAAGAAGCTATATAGATAGAGATGGATGCAATCCAAAAGAACAAAACTTGGAAACTTCTACCAAAGCCCTCTAAGGATAAGTCATTGGAGTTAAGTGGCCACATAACTTCAAGTACAAATCAGATGGAACTTTCTACAAGTAAAAAGCAAGACTAGTAGCTAAGGGATATAAGCAAAAGCATGACACTGACTATGAAGAAACCTTTGCCTCTACTACAAGGTTTACAACTCTTAGAGTCCTTCTTGCCTTAAGCACACACTTCAAATGGCTGAGCGAGATGTAAAAATTGCTTTTCTTAACAATGATATTCAAGAAGAGATATACATGGAACATCTTGAAGGTTTCTAAATCAAAGGAAAGGAAGATCATGTCCACAAACTTCACAAATCACTTAATGGACTTAAGCAAGCTCCCAAGGCCTACTGTGAGAAGATACACAAGTTCTTTCAAGACAAAGTATCTCAAAGAAGTATTTTCGATGCTAACCTCTATATCTAGCAAAAAGTGTCCCTAGTTACAGTCATTATTCTTTATGTAAATGATTTGATCTTGATAGGCTCAGATAATGACCGCATCCAATTAATAATCAAGTAGCTTCACCTTGAGTACTCCATGACAGATCTTGGTGTGCTTCACTACTTCTTGATCACGAAAGTTTGGCAGATGAAAGAAAGTATATTCTTTTTCCAAAAGAAGTATTGCTCTCATCTCCTTTCCAAGTATAATGTGGACTAGTGTTGATCAATATCTACACCACTTGATCCTAACATCAAGCTCACAGTGGAGGACTCATCATCACTCATGGACATACATGCCTATCAGTAGCTAGTTGGGTCTTTACTTTACCTAGCCAACACCAGAGCAGATATTATGTATGCATTTGGCATACTTAGTCAGTTTGCACATTAGTCTTATCACACACATTGGAAAGCTTCTCAGAGATTTCTTTAATACCTTGTCTTCACCCAACGTCATGGTCTTTGATACAGATAGAGCATTGATCTCACATGATATTCTGATTCAGATTGAGCCAGTGGTCCTGATTCTCGATGATCTACTTCTAGATACATATTCTTCCTTGGATCAAGACCTATCTCTTGGGCAAGTAAGAAGCAGCCTACAATTGCTCTATCATCGACTGAGGTCGAGTACCAAGCATCCAACTTTGTAGCATGTGAGGCCATATGGCTTTGATGTTTATTATCTAATATTGGTATTTTGTAGGATACTTGCAGTACCACTTTATTCACAAAAAACCTTGCCATTTGCTTCTACCTTGTATTAATTCTCCTTCGAAATTATCCCACATGTGATTTACTTCGGAGAGCCTTTTCCAACTCTATATAAAGAGGGCCTCTGCCCCACTTTGTACTTGATTAGAAGGTTGGAGAGCCTACTTCATGCTCTTTGCAAGCTCATTTCTAACCCATGTGAGTCTTCCCATTTCTTGGTCTACTCACTTTGAGTCTCTAGCGCTCTTTCATTTTGTGAGTACACTCTTCTTTTCATTTTGCTTCCACATATGTACTCTTTATAGGAAGGCATCAATCATATCTTATTTGCATCACCTCCCCTCAAGCAAGGAGTTTCATAAGGAGTGGTTAGGCACTTTAAAACCTTATAGGATTTGATTATTCATAACTCTTGGTCTTTGTAGAGTTTATGGCATGTGGTGCTATAACACATTCTTGATGGATATTGGTGATGTAAATGAAAAGGTTTCATTGTATATGTAAGTGTGGATTCTGAGATATGCTTCTCTTGAGGTGATCTGTTATAATTTTTACTCTTATAATGATTCTTTTGATTTGGAATGGTGATTATATAAGACTTCAATAAAAAAATGCTTCCTCTTCTTAGGATAATTCATTACCATGTGATCATATTGTCCATAAAAAAGCACAATCCATTGTCTTTTTGATGTTTTATTTCTGTCAATATACGTCATTTGCACATGATGTTATTCGTTTGCATAGATTCTGGTTGAGATTCTTCCTTCCTCTCTTTTTTCTCTCAAATAGCCTTTCATTAAACTCAATTGTTTGATTCATGAATTCATTAAAAGTATTTACATTGAGCATGGATAACATGAGATCCTTGACATTGTCGTGTAAGCACCATTGAAATTTTTTGATAAAATAGTCTTCATCCCATGTGAGATCACAGAAAGTATAATTAGGCATATTTGGTTGATGTAGCTTCCTTAGATTTGTTTCAACATGTAAACAATTTCTATCTCAAAAAGAATATATGAACTCTTGAACAAAGGCCTTAAAATCATACGACAACCCTGAATCATACAAATGGAACATAATATCAAAGTTACAGGATCTCCCTTAACAAAGATGACTAAGATATAAGACAAGACTATACAAGATTTCTTACTATCAGATTGTAGGATAACAAGACAAGATAACTTCAAAGTATACTAGACAAGAATAGAACATAGAACCAAGCAAGAAGAAGAATTGGAACTATGAAGGTACTTGCTTGGAGATCATGACTTCTTGAGCTTCCAAGTCTTGCATTGGAAACACTAGGATCTATATGGTCAACCCATCCTTTTATATGTGTTGGAGGATGGTTAAGGGTGTTTTAGAATGTTCCATGTTGACATAAATTATGATGTAGGTGATGATACAAGATATGCTCTAGAACATCATGATGATGATGTGGCAAGGGATTGCTTGCATGGTTCCCAAGGTTCTCCGGGTAAGGGTGTGTTCACATGGAAGGAAAGACATGGTACAAGAAGAGATGCACGACCATGATGTAGTATAGGATGAGTGTCCATGACATTGGAAGTGCTAGTCTTGGGAGCTCAAGGACTCATGATCTCCAAGTAAGTACCTTCTAAGTTTCATTTCTTGTTCATTCCTAGTTCTTTCTTCTAGTTTTGTCTACTCTAGTTCCTATTCATCTTCTCTTGTCATCTAGTAATCTTACAATATGAGATCTTCCCTAATTTTATCTTTTATCTTGTTCATCTCTATCAAGGATCATCTTGCAATTCTGATGTTGTGTTTCATACAACCATTAGTCCTAGGTTGTGGAATTTCCTATGTCAATTGTATATTATTGTATTGTATTCCCATCCATTCCATGGATTATTTTTATACTCAAAAACATATTCCAATAATAATCTTGTGTCTAATCGGAGAGAACACAATCTTGTGCTCCCTTGACATTTTGCCAAGAGTGTGGATCTCTATGGCCAAATGATCCTTATATAGGTGTTGGTGTTTCATTATGGCATCATCCATGATGGACACGATGAGATGAGGTGTTCTGAAAGCTTCCATGATGATGTGGAAAGGGATTCTTCATATGATTATTTTAATAGAACCCGCCTCATACATGAGAGATTGACCTACGACTATCCATCCGACTAGTTATTATATAGTTTTTTGAATTGAGGGTGACCTTTGGAGTTAAGTAGATCTCACTTTTGTTTAATCTCCACCATTGCATGTGTAACTCCAATCGGACCCCAAGTCAATAGGTGTCTTAGTTGACTTGACGACACATATTAAGTGCACTATAACACTCGAGTTAAGTCTTAGTGTACTCGAGTTAACTCAAGTTAGCTTGATTTAGAAGGCTCTAGAGAGTCTTTGGAAATATACTCCTCCCTTTGCAGTCTGCAAGGATCGAACCCAAGACCTCCTCCTTCCATCCATTAGACTTAACCACTAAGTTAAGCTTACTTGTTAGCTGAAGAAGTTCCTAATGTTACCTTGACTTTAACATCGACCAAGCTAACATCCCCCCTGAAGAACATTTTCATCCCTGAAAATATGGTTCAAATTAGAAACTACATAATAGCATTCGCACGAGTCCATGGTCCTATCTAGGGAGGATGGTTGTCATCTCTCTAATTCTCATCTTTAAGCAAAAGGGGATTATATATCAAACTCCAGATGAAAATGGGGGAATATGTATGTGGTTTGATCCCTACCCAAATCACCATCTTTTTTTGCATGTGATAAGTTGGATTTACTACAAACTATGGAAATAATGATGAGCATTCTTACCCAATTCACTACTTCTTGGTCCTATCTTGGGACTAGTAAAAATAATGGATCTTTGAACATGTTTGTGGCCCTATTTTCTTTATTTGTTCCATCAAGATGCATTCTTATGCATCTCAACAAACAATTGGGGGTTTATCAAATTGAGCATCCTTCGATCAAAATGATACTTCTCTATGTCTCATTCGTTGAAATAGGTGTTTATATGTAATATTGATACATTGCCAAATATTCCTTTGCACCACTTGTAGATTATTAAGGTACTTAATATTTTAGAAATGTACCTGCAACCTTTTTAGTATGTCCACAACTAGGTGGATGCTTCCAACAACTTGATGGAAACTTCTAATGATTTTGAGGCTTTGAGAATTCTCTTCAATTTCCCTTGAATTTGGTTTGAATGAGTAAAGTTTTACTATGTTTGACCAAAACATCTAATTTGGATTTCTATGATGTTCCACTTCTTACTAGCATCCAGTGACCTTTTACCCGACTAGAGGACAACTATGTCCAATTCAAAATTTAATTCCTTCTAGAAGGTATGAAATAAGGGATTTGTTCACTTTTGATCAAATCAAAATTTGAGTGAATTTCCTATAATCTCATAGCTCTCCAAACTTGGGACACATTTCTCAAAGTCTTGAACTTGATCCGAAGATCAATAAACTTCATCTTCGGAATTCATCACCTTTTGAATACGATGTCCCATACCACCATACCCACTTTGATGTTAATGGAAGACTTGATGTTTTGGACCACCAAGGCCACATATTCACCATTTGTAAAGTGTCTTTTGATTTAACTCAATTTTCATTGAGTTTAGAACCTTTAATTAGAAGTTGAACAATGTTTCAATTTCTAATATGTCGAGCCTTTGTGTTACATAATACCGTGCTCCAAGGTTTGGACATTTTCAGGCATGCTTTGAGAAGCACAAGTTTTTTGAGTCAAATTTTCCTCTTGATGTTTTAAAGTTCTTAAATTAGTTTAAACTCTTAAATTCTTCCTTATGTATTTCTTGACCGATTTAGTTCTTTATATCCAATTATAAGAAAGTAGTTCCAAGGTCTAATCCTTCTTTTGATTCAAAACTTTAACGTTAAAACTTTGACTACTCATGATTGACTCATGAGTTTGTTGTCAATACTTGGATAGCTTTGATCCAAATCTTACTACTCTATCAAAGTTTTTTGTAGTTCCTGTTGAAGATTGAGTTCTGAGGAAGCACGCAAACAACACAAGGAAGAAGAAGAAGTTTGCAGCACAACACATAATACTAAATGTATTACCACTAGAATGTACAAAGCCAAGTAACATGTTAGGGTTATAGGTGTATATACAAGCCAGGGGAAAAAAACCTCCTAAAGAGGGAAAAAAGTGCCCCGTCAATCCTAGTGTGTTCAGACACATCACTACCTAAATATACCAACAAATCCCCCTAGGAGTGATGCGGTGAACAAGGAGCTGGCACTCATGTATAAGTAAGTGCCAAGCTATGTGTCAATCCACGAAAGGAAGTAAGCCCAAAGCTTTGCGGAAAGCTTCAAACTTCTCCCTAGGCAGAGCCTTTGTGAAAAGGTCTGCAATGTTCTCCTATGTGGTCACGTATGCCAAACTGATCTCTCCAGCAGACAACCTCTCCCTAACATAATGATAGTGCACCTCAATGTGCTTAGTACGAGCATGGAACATAGGGTTCCTCGCAACTGCCAATGCACTCTGACTTTTGATGAAGATGGTGGTGGTAGAAGAGTGACCAACACCCAAATCAACCATAAGGCATCTGAGCCACACACACACTCAATAGTCACTATGAAAGTTTCCCGATACTCAGTTTCACAACTCGAAGTGGCCACAGTAGGCTGCTTCTTGCTCAACCAGGATATGCATAAGCTACCAAGCATGAAGCAAAAACCACTGGTGGACACACGTGTCATAGCAACCAGCCCAATAACAGTAAACAAAAGCATGTAAAGATGGTGGTAGTGATCCCCCTTGGGATAAAACAATCCAAGTAGTCGGGCACCACACTAGTAGTGAAAGATGCGCTTAACCGCCTCCCAATGCTTGACACCTGAGCAATGCATAAACCTACTCAAGTATGAGACAACAAACTGAATATATGGTCGAGTAATGCATAAGTAAATCAAACATCCAATAGCCTGCTGATAGAGAACAGCATCAAATGCATCTCCATCATCATGTAGACTCAATTGTAAATCTGTCTCCATAAGAGTGGCAATAGGTTTGCAGTCTTCAAGGCCAAAATGCTACAATAAGGTGTCAATATACTCGGTTTGACACAAAGCTATTCTGCCATCAACTTGCATAAATTGAATGCCCAAATAATGATGCAAATGCGCCAAATCTGACATCTCAAATGAGGCATGTAAATCAGCCTTAAAATTAGCAATATGCTTCTCATGAGGACCAATGAGCAACATGTCATCAACATAGACAATAATGATCAGATGCACATCATTTGCACACTTAAAATATAAGGTGCTCTCTGTTGGAGTGTTCCTCAATTCCATGTGCAATCAGATAGGCATGCATCTTTTCGTACCAAGCACGTGATGCTTGTTTCAAAGCATATAATGCCTTTTTCAACTTACGCAATTTGTTTCCATGCCCTTTTTGCACTAAGACATGGGGCTAAAAAAACATACACTTGTTCATGCAATTCACCATTCAAAAATGCAGTTTTGATGTCCAACTGATGTACATTCCAATCATGACGAGGTGCAAGTGCGCAGATGTTACGAACAGTAGTCATTTAGCAAGTAGGAGCAAAGGTCTCATCAAAATCAATGCCTCTTTCTTGAGCATAACCCTTTGCAACAAGCCTAGCATTATACCTATCAACTGTTCCATCACGCTTACACTTCAGCTTGTATCCACTTAGTGCCAATGGCCTTCTTTCCTAGAGGCAATTCACATAAAGGCCAGGTACCATTTTTCATAATAGAATCATATTCTGATTGCATAACAGTCATCCAATTTTCAGAATTGTGTGCTTCATCAAACAAGATAGGCTCATTCTCATCACAAAGACTAGAGGCAGCCATAGTATAGCAATCTGATGCAAAAGTAGCACTATCAGAGCCAGAACGAGTACATTATGATAGAGCTGCATCTAATTTGATATCACACAAAGTCTGCTCCAGCCATTTTGGCATAGTTTTTGCCTCTCAATATTAGCTCTCTCATCAACAAGTGCATTGTGTAAATCTGCATCAGAAATGGAATGATTTGCATCATCACATGAAACCTATAAAGGCTGAGAAGTTGCCTCATTAGGAGCAACACTAGATTGTCCACCTGTAAAAAGAGGAAGCAAAGTGTCACACATGTCTTTGGAGCTAACTAATGTCTCCTTAGTACATGAAAGTAATGGCTGAATAGCATCTTCCACAAAAACAACATCATGGCTAACCAAAATGCATTTAGTCTGTGGATAATATAGACGATAGCCTTTGCTTTATATCAAAGTACCAACCATCTGAGTCTACTATAGACATACACTATTCATGTGAAGATGGGTCAAAAGTGTAAAAGTAGTAAATGTCCATTCTTTGTTCTGCACAAGATCAGCAGACTCTATTTTCAATGTAGAGGCCTCTAAAACATGATGATATATTTAGCTAGTGATGTGTGTGAACACTCTAGGACTGTCGGGGCACTTTTTTCCCTCTTTAGGAGGCTTTTTCCCCCGGCTTATATATACGACTACAACCCTAATTGGTCATATATCTTTGTACATTCTAGTGGTAATACATTCAGTATTATGTGTTGTGCTCCAAGCTTCTTCTTCTTCTTCCTTATGCTCTTTGCATGCTTCGGCAGACCTTTTGACCTCAAACTCCAACAATTGGTATCAGAGCAGGTCGCCGGTTCATCTAGGGCATTGTCAACACCCCTCTTATCACAGTCTCAAAATCACACAAAAATTGGTGAGCATACTCAAGGTGATTAGGAGATCAAAACGGCTTTGCTTTGTCGTGTTGAACTTGTGATCTAAGCTCATTTCGGCCTTCGAATGCACTATCATAGCGCTTGTGTAGGCAATTTTGTCTTTTGTGCCAAAGATATATACAAGTTTCATTTCACCAATATAAGCATGTCGAAGTTTGTTGTAGGTTTAGCAAAACTTGACAAGATAGTTATGTTCAACATTTAGAGATACAATCATTTTTCTACATCAAGGTATTTTAGTCAGTAGCCATGGTTGAAAGTAGTGATGTATTCTGTATGTTGGCTGTTGAGGATAAGTTGGACAATACCAATTACCCATTATGGTCTTATATGATGTGTCATGTATTGCTTGTAAAAGGACTGTGGAATATTGTGCATGGTGTTGAAAAACATCTTATTACACCTGCAAACATAGTTGTTGAAGGTGATGTAGATGGGTTTGAAGATGGAGATATTCTTCATGTTCCTGTTTGATGCTACGGTTCTTGTTGCAGCTACTATAGAGCAAATTCGATGGGATGGCAAAGATGCTCAAGCACGTGATTGATAGCCTTGTCTATTAAATGTGCCATTATTCCTCACATTTGCTCTTGCGGAACAACTAAGGATGCTTGGGATACAATTACCACTTTATACCAAGCAAGGAATGAGGTTGGTGTTGCTTACCTCCAAAAATAGTTGGAGAGTGAGCACATGAATGAAGGAGACTCCATGGACAGTTTTTTGACAAAGATCAAAGATTTGAAGGAAGAGTTGATTTTTGTTGATGAGTCTTACCTGATAGTTCACTTGTGCAGACTGTTTTGAATGGTCTTCCCAATTCATATCAGAGTTTTGTTTCTACTCTTTGTTTTATGATGAAAGGCAATCCAAATGCCTTAACATTTGAGGAATTAGTCTCTATTTTTTTGCAGGAAGATCAATCTAGGCAAAACAGCTCCATTATGCATGTTATAGATCAAGATTTCTTGGCTAGTCAGAAGGGCAAAGGTAAATGGAGCTCTTCTACTAGTAAGCAGAAATTTGCTAGCTTTGCATAATCAAAGAAGGATGAAAGAGATGAAAAGAAAATAGAATAAGTAGAATTTGTTTGCAAATATTGTTAAGGAAATGATCATGTCATAAAGATCTATCCAAAACTGTCTGCTAAAGAGGAAAGGAAGAAAGAGGCTCGAATGGTTGTTGCAGAGACCTCTACACTCAAAACACAGTCTACTAATCTTATGCAGAATGAAGATTGGGCATTTACCATTGTTTACAATTATGACCCATCTTCTCATGAACAGTGTATGTCTGCAGTAGACTCAGATGTTTGGTACTTCGATAGTGGGGCAACCAAACATATTACCTCACAACACAATTTCTTCACTTCACTCGAGCCTGCACCTACAGGAAATATTGTCACATGCACCAACAACTCCTCTTATCTTGTTATGGGAGTTGGTAAGATCATGCTGATTACTGCTGATGGTAGCTCTTTTACATTTTCAGATGCTTTGTTTGTACCACGGATCAAGAAAAATATGTTATCACTTTCAACATTAGCCAAGATTGGCTTTGTTGTGGAATTTGTTGATGACAGATGTATAGTTCATGATTTGTCAAATGGCAACATCATTATTGATTTTGGCATTTTTATGTCATGGGTTGTATAAGCTCATAGATTATGCAAAATCTGTGAATGATTCAGTATGTGCAATTCAAGATTCTCTAGCTATGTCAGATGCAAAGCTTTGGCATGCATGCGTTGGTCATCTAAATTTTTCTAGTTTGCTATGCCTGGAGAAATCTTAAATGGTGTCCTCTTTGCCCAAACTTGAGGCACTTGGTTAACATGTATGTGAAGGCTGTATTTTGGAAAATGCAGAGTTCCTCCTTCCCAAAAGATGGTTCAGTTCAAGCTACTCAAAACTTGCAGCTTGTTCACAGTGATGTTTATGGTCCTATGTAGACATCTTCTTTTGGGAACTATCTTTACTTCGTGATTTTCATCGATGATTTTTCTAGGCATGCATGGGTATATCCATTGAAAGCAAAGTCTGAAGTGTTTATGTGCTTCAAATAGTTTTTGGTTTTGGTTGAAAATCTATTAGCATGTAAAATGGGCACCCTCCGTTCTAATTGAGGGGGGAAAATATATGTCTTCTGATTTTAATGCATTTCTGGCTGAACGTGGAATAAAACATTAGTGTAAAATGCCATATACACCTTAACAGAATGGAGTTGCTAAACAGAAGAACATGTCACTCATTGAGATGGCAAGATGTAATCAAGAGTGAGGCTTTACCACATAATTTATGGCTTGAGGCTGTTATGTGTGCAGCATATGTACTTAACAGGTATCCCACAAAAGCATTGTAGCCTATCACTCCATATGAGGCTAGGCATGGTTGCAAGCCATCTGTTGCTCACTTGTGTGTTTTTGGTTATCTTGCATATGCATTAATGCATGAACAACAACACAAGAAATTGGATGATAAAGTAGTGAAATGTATTTTTGTTTGGTATAGTTCTAAAAGCAAAGGCTATCATTTGTATCATCCACACACTAAATGCATTTTGGTTAGCCATGATGTTGTTTTTGTGGAAGATGCTATTTAGCCATTACTTTCGTGTACCAAGAAGACATCAGTTAGCTCCCAATACATGTATGATACTCTACTACCTCTTTTTAGAGGTGGAAAATGTAGTGCTGGTCCAAATGAGGTAACTTCTCAGCCTTTATATGTTTCATGTTTCATGTGATGATGCAGATCATTCTATTTCTTATGTAGATTTAGATGATGCACTTGTTGATGAGAGAATTGATATTGAGGAGGCAAAAACTATGCCAAAATGGCTAGTATAGACTTTGTGTGATAGAAAATAAGATGCATCTCTATCATATTGTACTCGTTCAAGCTCTCATTGTGCTTTTTTTGCATCAGATTGCTATGTTATGGCTGCCTATAGTCTCTGTGATGAGAATGAGCCTATTTCATTTGATGAGGCACAAAATTCAGAAAATTGGATGGCTGCTATGTAATCAGAATATAATGCTATTATGAAAAATGGTACCTGGTCTTTATGTGACTTTCCTCCTGGCAGAAGTCCATTGGCACTAAGTGGGTGTACAAGATGAAGCATAAGCCTAATGGAACAATTGACAAGTATAAAGCTAGGCTTGTTGCAAAGGGTTATGCTCAGGAAAGAGGCATTGATTTTGATGAGACCTTTGCTCCTACATGCTGAATGACTACTGTTCATAGCCTTTGTGCACTTGCAGCTCATCATGGTTGGAATGTACATTAGTTGGACATCGAAACTGCATTTATAAATGGTGATTTTCATGAAGAAGTGTATGTTTTTCAGCCTCGTGGCTTTGTGCAGAAAGGGCATGAAAACAAAGTGTGTAGGTTGAAGAAGGCATTAAATGGTTTAAAGCAAGCACCACATGCTTGGTATGAATCGATACATGCCTATTTGATTGCACATGGTTTTGAGAACAGTCCAATCGAAAGCACCGTATATGTTAAGCGTGGAAATGATGTGCTTCTGATCATTGTTGTCTATGTTGATGATATGCTGCTCACTAGTCCTCATGAGAAGCATATTGCTGATTTTAAGGCTAATTTGCATGCCTAATTTGAGATGTCAGGTTTGGGGCATTTGCATCATTATTTGGGCATTCAATTTGGAATAGATTTGTGTCAAACAAAATATATTGACACATTATTGCAGTATTTTGGCCTTGAAGATCATAAACGTATTGCCACTCTTGTGGAGAAAGGTTTACGATTGAGTCTTGATGATGCTAGAGATGCATTTGATGTTGTTCTCTATCAGCAGGCTGCTAGATGCTTGATCTACTTATGCATTCCTCATCCAGATATTTAGTTTCTTGTCTCATAGATGAGCAGGTTTATGCATTGCCCAAGTGTCAAGCATTGGCAGGCAGTTAAGCGCATCTTTCACTACTTGAGTGGTACCCAGCTACTTGGATTATTTTATCCCAAAGGGGGATCACTATTGCCAGATTTACATGGTTTTTCTGACTCTAATTGGGCTGGTTGCTATGACACATGTGTGTCCACCAATGGTTTTTTATTCATGCTTGGTAGCTCATGCATATCTTGGTTGAGCAAGAAGCATCCTACTGTGGCCGCTTCTAGTTGTGAGGCTGAGTATAGGGTATCTTTCACAACGACTGTTGAGTGTGTGTGGCTCATATGCCTTATGGCTGATTTGGGTGTTGGTTAGTCTTCTACCACCACCATCTTCACTGACAGTTAGAGAGCATTGGCAGCGACGAGGAACCCTGTGTTCCATGCTCGCAACACATTGAGGTGCACTAGCATTATGTCAGGGATAGGTTCTCTGCTGGAAAGATCAATTTGGCATATGTGCCAACACAGGAGAACAATGCAGACCTTTTCGCAAAGGCTTTGCCTAAGGAGAAGTTTGAAGCTTTCTGCAAAGTTTTGGGCATACTTCCTTTTTTGGATTGATTCCACATAGCTTGTCACTTCCTTATACATGAGTTCCAGCTCCTCATTCAGTGCATCACTCCCAGGGGGGATTTGTTGATATATTTAGGTAGTGATGTGTATGAACACTCTAGGACCATCGAAGCACTTTTTTCCCTCTTTAGGAGTTCCCTCCCTTTGTATATACATCTATAACCCTAATGAGTCATATATCTTTGTACATTCTACTAGTAATACATTTACTATTGTGTGTTGTGCTTCAAGCTTCTTCTTCTTCCTTGTGTTATTCGCATGCTTTCGTAGACCTCGAACTCCAACACAACAACCATTCTAGCCTCTTTCTTCTTTGCCTCTTTTGCCGCCAATTTCAGACAACTCTTCATGACATGATCATTTGCTTTATAGTAATTGCAGAACAATTTCTAGTTTTCTATTTTCTCCTCATCTCTGTCTTCCTTCTTTGATTGTGCAAAATTAGCATATTTTTGCTTACTAGTAGAAGAGTTCCATTTACCTTTGCCCTTTTGACTAGCCAAGAAAGCTTGATCTGCAACATGCATAATGAACTTGTTCTGCCTAGATTGATCTTCATGCAATAGAACAGAGAGTAACTCCTCAAATGTTAAGGCATTTGGATTGCCTTTCATCATCAATCAAAGAGTAGAAGCAAAACTCTAATATGAATCTGGAAGACCATTCAAAACAATCTGCACAAGTGAACTGTCAAGCAAGACTTCATCAACAAAAATCAATTACTCCTTCAAATCTTTGATCTTTGATAAAAAATTGTCCATGGAATCTCCTTCATTCATGTGCTCACACTCCAACTATTTTCAGAGGTAAGCAACACGAGCCTCATTCCTTGCCTGGTACAAAGTGGTAAGTGTATCTCAAGCATCCTTTGCTCTTCTACAAGAGCGAATGTGAGGAATAATGGAACGTTTGATGGGCAAGGCGATATCAATGCATGTGCCTAAGCATCCCTGCCATCCCAACAAATTTGCTCTACAGTAGGTGCATCAGGAACCACAACATGAAAAGGAATATGAAGAATATCACCATCTTCAATACCATCTGCTGCTTTCAGCCATGGCAACTCACTAAAATACCTTGATGTAGAAAAATGATTGTATCTCAAAAATTTGAACAGAACTACCCTATCAAGATATGCTAAACCTGTAACAGACTTCGAGGCACTTATACCGATAAACCAAAACTTGTATATACCTTTGGCACAAAAAGACAAAATTGTATGCATAGGTGCTGTGATAATGTGTTTGAAGGGTGAAGCAAACTCATATCATGATTTTGACACCATAAAGCGAAGCAATTTTGAACTCCTAATCGTGCTAAGTATGCTCACCAAATTTTGTGCGATTTTGAGACTGTGACCGAAGGGGTGTTGACGATGCCCAAGATGAAACAGTGACCTGCTCTGATACCAATTGTTGGTTTTTGAGGTCTGCGGAAGCACGCAAACAACACAAGGAAGAAGAAGAAGCTTGGAGCACAACGCACAATACTGAATGTATTACCACTAGAATGTACAAAGGTAAGTAACTCATTACGGTTATAGGCATATATACAAGGGCGAGGACTTGTAAAGGGAAAAAAGTGCCCCGACAGTCCTAGTGTGTTCACGCACATCACTACCTAAATATATCAACATTTCCAAGGACAATTACTTGGGTAATACTATCCCAAGTTTGATCGATTCCTATTGATTAGTTTATAGTGACGAAGACTATAGTCTTTATATTGAGGTATCTTTTCTCTATCTTCAAACTTACCGTAGGGATATTATCAAGATGTACCTATCCACTCAAATCTAAGCATCCACATGCCTTAAAAATTCCAAATCATGGAAATCTCTTTAATGATTGGTAAGCCTTTTGATTATACCATCCACAATACTTGACTATCATTATCCATGGTTCGAGGATTAATTGGCAACTACTAGCAAAAAATCTCTTTTCTCTTTACTTTACTTATATTTTCCTTGAGGAGTTCCTCTTTAACTATTGATGTGGCTCAGTGAGTCTATCTTTGGGTCTTATCCTCTCTTTCTAGGTCTAAATGTATTATCTTAAGTACATTCCAAAGGAAAGAACAATTCTTCTTGGTAGAGGATAGCTAATTGATGTTTTGTTTAATGGATTATGAGTCCTTTTCTTTTTCCCCATCAAGAAGAGTCCTCAAAGGGAATTAACATCTCACCGTCCCCGTACTGGTAGATAATTCCTCCAATCAATATAAATACATCTAGTTTTGACCTACACTACACCTTCTATGTCCTTTAAGCTCTCTATTCAACAGTTCTAGCGATAGTTTTCCTTATTTCTTACCTTTTTGGTGCCAAGTTTTGAGAGCAAGGACTAAGGTATTTAACAACTTTACATGCCTACTAGTTCTCTTTAGCTAGTCTTTGCTTTGGTCGACCATTACTACTTTTATATCCAATGACATGTTCTCATCAAACTCTAAGGAGCTTGTTTAAGTCCTTTCCAAGGACTTAGTCCAAAACTTTCCCAATTTAAATGTTTCATCTTTCAATCCTTTGTTTTAGGGAAACCATAGTTTCTTTGATTATTTTGATTCATTTGGAATTTAATCATAGTATAGACTCACATTGGTCTCAAGAGTATAATTCTTCTTTAGAAATACTAGATCTAAACTTTTATTGATATTTGAAGGTATGTGCATTGAAGCTTTGATATATCCATTATAGTGACAAATCTTTGGATCTTCATATTCCTTTTAGTTTGTCACTCTTTGATCTCAAGTTGGTTTCTTTATTTATGTCTTTATCCTTTAGTATAAGAATAAACACTTTAGCTTCTAGGTCTATTTAAACTCTTGAAACTTTGATACCAAAATAATAGAACCTTCTTCACACATAAGAGGATGACCTACAATTCTCCACCCAACCGGATAATATATAGATTTTTGAATTGAGGGTGACCTCTACGGTTAAATACAACTCACTTTTGCATGTTTAATCTCCACCATCCCATCTGTAACCCTCCTTCCCATCCTTTAGACTTAATCACTAAGCTAAGTTAATGTATTGACTAATACTCTATGGTCTCCTAATGTTATCTTGGCTTTAACCTTTGTCAAGCTACTTTATAAAAATTATCCAGTAAGGGTATGTTCACATGGAAGGGAACACATGGTAGGAAAATATATGTATGGCCATTATGTAGCCTAGGATGAGTGTCCATGAAAATTACTATCATTATTTTTTTGTATGTTTGCAAAATTTGAGTTGAAAAGTGATAGATTGTTGTACATATCTACTTAGGACCATGCATAAGTTTGGGTCAAATGACACACATGGATGCACATACTTGCACACATGGTGAACTCCCTATTGCCTACTATAGCAACTAGATAACACCATATTTTTATGCACATTTTGAAATTTTTTATTAACTAACGTATCAACATATTTTTTATACACATTTTGACTTGGGGAATTCACTTTAATTTGATGTCATCATTATGAAAGATAAATAATTGGGAATGTATAAATGGGAGATTTCTTTTAAATCTATTCATATTATTGAATAATGTATAGGGAGAGCTTCAAGGCAGAGTTTAGTTAATTAACTATTGAGTTTTCTCTAATGAAGTTTTATTTTTCATGTCTTCCATGCTTTTTTCCTTGCATTAGTGTTCCATAAGAGGCTAAGTAGAATCATCAAGTAAGACTTTTTTGAGGAAACCTTTTTATATGGTGGAAGTAGTCTCTAGAGCACTCTAGTAGGCTTTAGGCTTGATGGAAACAAATAGAAGAGATGAGAAATCTATTATGGTTTGAGTTTATTTATTGACATTTCAAAATTTTAATGATTAATTTAATGATTATGAAGTTGATCTAGATCTCTTGGTGTAAATCTTTCCAAAAAAAAGATTTTTTTATTCTATAAGTGGATGCCAAAGACATTAAAAAATGATTTCCCATATTACCTCATACTATTCACCTCTCCTTCATTTCTTTGTTTTGGATTTTGTTGATATATTTTGGAAGTGGTGTATAAACACACTTAGGGCTACATAGGCACTTTTTTCCCTCTTTATAAGTTTTTTTTCCCCTATCTTGTACATATGCCTTATAATGCTAATGGGTGACTTGTCTTTTTACATTCGCTTGGTAATATAGTCAGTGTTCTTTTGTCCTCCAAGCTTATTCTTCTTCCTTGTGTGGTTCGTGTGCTTCAACAATCCTCAAACTCCAACAATCAGTATAAAAAGAATTCATCACTTTCTTTAGGGCATCATCCACACCCTTCAGGTCATAATCTCAAGATTGCATGAAAAATGGTTATCATACTTGAGGTGATTAAGAGCTCAAAGTAGTTATGCCGTGTCACATCAAAATTTTGATTTGAGCTTGTTTCAACCTCCAAATGCACTATTGCAATGACTATGCAATTGATTTTGTTCTTTTGTTCCAAACATTTATACAATTCTTTGTTGGAGATAAACGTTTGTGGAAGCACTCGAACAAAACAAGGAAGAAGAAGAAGCTTGGAGCACAACACACAGTATAGAATGTATTACCACTAGAATGTACAAAGATAAGTAACCCGTTAGGGCAATAGGCATATATACAAGCCGGGGGAAAAAAACCTCCTAAAGAGGGAAAAAAGTGCCCAGGTGGTCCTAGGGTGTTCACACACATCACTACCTAAATATATCAACAAATTCCCTCTGGGAGTGATGCAGTGAACAAGGAGCTGGAACTCATGTATAAGGAAGTGTGAAGCTAAGTGGAATCAATCCACAAAAGGAAGTAAGCCCAAAGGTTTGCGAAAAGCTTCAAACTTCTCCCTAGGCAGAGCCTTCGTGAAAAGGTCTACAATGTTCTCTTGCATGGGCACATATGCCAAGATCATCTCTCTAGCAAAGAACCTCTCCTTGACATAATGATAATGCACCTCAATGTGCTTAGTGGGAGCATGGAACACACGGTTCTTCGCAATTGCCAATGCGCTCTGACTATTAGTGAGCATGGTGGTGGCAAAAGATTGACCAACACCCAAATCAGCCATAAGGCATCTGAGCCACACACACTCAACAATAGCTCTCAAAGTTGCCCTATACTTAGCCTCACAACTGGAAGTGGCTATAGTAGGCTGCTTCTTGCTCAACCAAGATATACATGAGCTACCAAGCATGAAGCAAAAGCCACTAGTGGACACACGAGTGTCATAACAACCAGCCCAGTCAGAGCTAGAAAAAGCATGTAAATCTGGCGGTAGTGATCCCCCCTTGGGATAAAACAATCCAAGTAGTTGGGTACCACTCAAGTAGAGAAAGATGCGCTTAACTGCATGCCAATGCTTGACACCTGGCAATGCATAAATCTGCTCATCTATGAGACAACAAATTGAATATATGGCCGATAAATGCATAAGTAAATCAAGCATCCAACAACCTGTTGATAGAGAATAGCATCAAATGCATCTCTAGCATCATGAAGACTCAATCGTAAACTTGTCTCCATAGGAGTGGGAATAGGTTTGTAGTTTTCAAGGCCAAAACATTGCAATAATGTGTCAATATATTTCATATGACACAGAGCTATCCAGCCATCAACTTGCATACACGGAATGCCCAAATAATGATGCAAATGCCCCAAATATGACATCTCAAATGAGGCATGCAGATCAGCCTTAAAATCAGCAATATGCTTCTCATGAGGACCAATGGGCAGCATGTCATCAACATACACAACAATGATCAGAAGCACATCATTTGCACACTTAACATATAAGGTGCTTTCAGTTGCACTATTCTCAAAACCATGTGCAATCAAATAGGCATGTATCTTTTCATACCAAGCATGTGGTGCTTGCTTTAAACCTTATAATGCCTTATTTAACTTGCACACCTGGTTTTCATGCCCTTTTTGCACAAAGGCACACGACTGAAAAACATACACTTCTTCATGTAAATCACCATTCAAAAATGCAATTTTAATGTCCAACTGATGTACATTCTCAACTGTGATGAGTTACAAGTGCATAGATGCTATGAACAGTAGTCATTCAGCAAGTAGGAGCAAAGATCTCATCAAAATCAATGCCTCTTTCCTGAGCATAACCCTTTGCAACAAGCTTAGCCTTATACCTGTCAACTGTTCCATCAAACTTATGCTTCAGCTTGTATACCCACTTAGTGCCAATGGCCTTCTTGCCAGGAGACAAGTCACACAAAGACCAGGTACCATTTTTCATGATAGCATCATATTCAGATTGCATTGCAGCCATCCAATGTTCAAAATTTTGTGCTTCATCAAACAAAATAGGCTCAGTCTCATCACAAAGACTAAAGGCAGCCATAACATACCATTTGATGCAAAGGAGGCACTATGAGATCCTGAAAGAGTACGATATGACAGAGGTGCATCTAATTTTTTGTCATGCAAAGTCTGCACCAACCATTTTGGCATAGTTTTTGCCTCCTCAATGTCAGCTCTCTCATTAATAAGTGCATCATGTAAATCTGCATCAGATATAGAATGATCTGTATCATCACATGAAACTTGTAAAGGCTAAGAAGGTACCTCATTAGGACTAGCACTAGACTGTCCACTTGTAAAAAGAGGCAGCAGAGTATCATACATGTCTTTGGAGCTAATAGATGTCTCCTTAGTACATGAAAGTAGTGGTTTAATAGCATCTTCCAGAAAAACAACATCACAGCTAACGAGAATGGGTTTAGTCTGTGGATGATACAAATGATAACTTTGCTTTCAGAACTGTACCCAACAAAAATACATTTCACTGCTTAATCATCCAATTTTTAGCGATGTTGTTCAGGCACTAGTGCATATGCCAAACAACCAAAAGCATGCAGATGAGCAACATATGGCTTGCAACCATGGTAAGCCTCATATGGAGTGATAGATTGCAATGCTTTAGTGGGATACCCATAAAGTACATATGCTACACACATAATAGCCTCAAGCCAGAAACTATGTGGTAAAGCCTGACTCTTGACCATACACCTTGCCATCTCCATGAGTGACCTGTTCTTTTGTTCAACAACTCCATTATGTTTAGGGGTATATGGCACTGTACACTGATGTTTTATCCCACATTCATCCAAAAATGCATTAAAGCAGAAGACATATATTCCCCCCCTTGATCAGAACGGAGGGTGCCCATTTTACATGCTGACAGATTTTCAGCCAAAACCAAAAACTATTTGAAGCACATAAACACTTTGGACTTTGCTTTCATTGGATATACCCATGCATGCCTGGAAAAATCATCAATGAAAGTCACGAAGTAAAGATAGTTTCCAAAAGAGGGTGTCTGCATAGGACCATAGACATCGCTATGAACAAGCTGCAACTTCTGAGTAGCTCGAAATGAACCATCTTTTGGAAAGGAGAAACACTGCAATTTGCCCAAAAATACAACCTTCACAGACATGTTTACCAGGTGCCTCAAGTTTGGGCAAAGAGGACACCATTTCAGATTTCTGTAGGCGTAGCAAAACTAGCAAAATTTAGATGACCAAAGCATGCATGCCAGAGCTTTGCATCTGACATAGCCTAAGAATCCTGTACTGCACATGCTGAATAATTCATAGATTTTTCATAGTCTATGAGCTTATACAGCCCATGACATAAAATGCTAGAAGCAATAATAAGCAATAATCATGTCACCATTTGACAGATCATGACTGTACATCTGTATCAACAAATTTCACAACCAAGTCAATCTTTGCTGAAGTAAAACTAATAACATATTTTTCTTGATCCATGGCACAAATAAAGCATCTAACAACGTAAAAGAACTACCATTAGTAGTAGTCAGAATGATCTTACCAACTCCCATAACAGGATAAGAGGAGTTGTTGGCACATGTGACAGTATTCCCTATAGGGGCAGGCTCAAGTGAAGTGAAGAAACTGCACTATGAGGTAATATGTTTGGTTCCCCCACTATCAAAGTACCAAACATTTGAGTCTACTACAGACATACACTACTCATGAGAAGATGGATCAAAATTGTAAACAATATTAAATGCCCATTCTTCATTCTACACAAGATTAGTAGACTCTATTTTCGGTGTAGAGGCCTCTGCAACAACCAATCTAGCCTCTTTTTTCTTTGCCTCTTTTGCAACCAGTTTTGGACAATTCTTTATGTTATAACCATTTGATTTACAATACTTGCAAACCAATTTTTGCTTTTTTTGTTTCTCTTCGTCTCTATCATCCTTCTTTGATTGTGCAAAATTAGCAGAATTTTGCTTACTAGTAGAAGAGCTCCATTTACCTTTGCCCTTCTAACTAGCCAAGAAAGCTTCATCTGCAACACGCATAATGGACCTGTTCTGCCTAGATGGGTCTTCCTACAACAGAAAAGATAATAACTCCTCAAATGTTAAGGCATTTGGATTGCCTTTCATCATCAAATGAAGAGTAGGAGCAAAACTCTGGTATGGATCAGGAAGACCATTCAGAACAGTTTGCACAAGTGAACTATCAGGCAAGACTTCATTAGCAAAAATTAACTATTCCTTAAAATATTTGATCTTTGTTAGAAAATTATCTACCACCTTCATTCATATGCTCATTCTCCAACTGTTTTCGCAGATAAGCAACACCGCCTCATTCCTAGCCTAGTACAATGTGGTGAGTGTATCCCAAGCATCCTTCATTGTTCTGCAAGAGCGAATGTGAGGAATAATGGCACATTTGACAGACAATGCTATCAATTGCATGTGCTTGAGCATCTCTACCATCCCAACAAATTTTCTCTTCAATAGGTGCAACAAAAACTGCAGCACAAACAAGAATCTGCAGAGTATCACCATCTTCAATGCCATCTGCATCAGCTTTAGTACCTGTATTTGCAGGTGTAATAGGGTGCTTTTCAACACCCTGCACAATATTCCATAGTCCTTTTGTGACCAATACATGATGCATCATATAAGCCCACAATGGGTAATTCGTACCATCCAACTTATCCTCAATAGCCATCATATGAAATACATCACTACTTTTAGCCATGGCCACTCACTAAAATACCCTGATGCAGAAAATTGACTGTATCTCAAAAAGTTGAACAAAACAACCCTGACGAGTTCTGCTAAGCCTATAGTAGACTTCGAGACGCTTATATTGGCGAACCGAAACCTATATATATCTTCGGCACAAAAAGATGAAATAGCCTGTACAAGTGCTGTGATAGTGGGTTCGGAGGTCGAAACGAGCTTAGATCGCGATTTCGACACAAACAAGGCGAAGCAGTTTTGATCGCCTAATCATCCTAAATATGCTCACTAAATTTTGTGCGATTCTAAGACTATAACTGGAGGGGTAATGACGACACGTAGATGAAGCGACGACCTGCTCTGATACCAATTGTTGGAGTTAGACATCTTCAGAAGCATGCAAACAACACAATGAAGAAGAAGAAGAAGTTTGGAGCACAAAACATAATACTAAATGTATTACCACTAGAATGCACAAAGATAAATAACCTGTTAGGGCAATAGGCGTATGTACAAGGCGGGGGAAAAAAACCTCCTAAAGAGGGAAAAAATTGCCCCGGTGGTCGTAGTCTGTTCACACATATTACCTAAATATATCAACATTCTTGATTTGCCAATACAAGTGGCTCGAAGTCTTCTACATGTCTAGATAATCTTGATTAGGTATTTATGTTCAACTTTTTTAGATATAATTATTTTTTTGCATTAGGGTATTTAATCACTTAGTCACTAGCCATGGTTGAAAGCAATGATGTATTCCATATGTTGGTTGTTGAGAATTTGTTGGATGGCTCCAACTAACCATTGTGCGCATACATGATGCATCATGTTTTGGTTGCAAAAGCCTTAAGGAATATTGTGCAAGGTGCTAAAACATGTCCTCCCACACCTACAAATACGATGATTGAAGGTGATGCAGGTGATGTTGAAGATGATGATCTTTGATTTCTTGGTGTTGTTCTTGTTCCTATTGCACCTACTGCAAAGAAACTTGTTGGAATGGTAGAGATGCAAAGACACATGCATTGATAGCTTTTTCTATCAAACGTTTCATTATCCCTCACTTTTTCTCTTGCAAAATAGAAAAAAATGCTGGGATACTCTTAAAACAGTATACCAAGCAAGTAATGAGCCTCATGTTGCTTACCTTCACAGACAATTGGAGAGTGAGCACATGAATGAACAAGATCCAATGGAAAGTTTTTTCGACAAAGATAAGGATTTGAAAGAGAAGTTGATTTTTGCTAATGAAATCTTAATAGATAGTTTACTCCTTCAGACCATTCTTAATAATCTTCTAGATTCAGACTATTCTTAATAATCTTCTAGATTCACATCAGAGTTTTGCTTCTAGTATTTGCAGAAAGTTCATTCTAGGGTGAACATGTCAATTATGTGTGTTGCATATCAAGCTTTCTTAGCTAGTCAGAAGGGCAAAGGTAAATGGAGCTAATCTACTAGTAAGTAGAAATCTGCTAATGCTACAAAATCAAAGAAGGAAGACAAAGAGTAAAAGAAAACATAAAAGTAGAAACAATTTTGCAAGTACTGTAAGGCAAATGATCATGTCATTTAGATTTTTCCTAAATGGGTTGCAAAAGAGCCAAAGAAGAAAGAGGTTGGAATGGTGTTTCCACCAATGGTTTTTGCTTCATGCTTAGTAGTTCGTGCATATCTTGATTGAGCAAGAAGTAGCCTACTATGGTCACTCCTAGTTTGTGAGACAATGTATAGGGCAACTTTCATAGTGAATGTTGAGTGTATGTGGTTCATACACCTTTTGGCTGATTTATGTGTTGGTTAGTCTTTATTGATAGTCAGAGTGCATCGGCAATTTGCAAGAAACTTTGTGTTCCATGCTTGCATGAAGTACATTGAGGTGGAGTATCATTATGTTAGGGAGAGACTCTTTGCTAGAGAGATCAATTTGGATTATGCACCCACATAAGTTAATGTTGCAAACCTTTTTACAAATTCTCTTCTTAGGGAGAAGTTTAAAGCTTTTCGCAAAGCTTTGGGCTTATTGCCATTTTTGGATTGATTTCATTCCACATAGCTTGGCATTTCCTTATACATGAGTGCCATCTATTTGTTCATTGCATAATTCTAGGGGGGATTTGTTGATATATTTTGGTAGTGATGTGTGTGAGCACCCTTAAGACTATCGGGCCACTTTTTTCCCTCTTTAGGAGGTTTTTTCCTCGGCTTACATATACATCTATAACCCTAACAATTCACTTAACTTTTTACATTCACTTGGTAATATAGCCGCTATCATGTTGTTCTCCAAGCTTCTTCTTCTTCCTTGTGTTGCTTGTGTGATTTCATAGTCCTCAAACTCCAATAATTGTTAGTGCTGAATTGAATTAAAACTTTATGAAGCCTCAATTATGATAAAGAGACAAAAGGTATTGAGCTAGTGTTTTCTTCATATATAGGCTAAGTATTAAGGAGAAAGTAATCGAATGATTAAAGTGTTTAAGCATCCATGTCTTGAGGAGGTGATGACTCCCTATGTTGAAGGCCGAAGGTTAAACTATTGTCGATCGGATTGACATAACCTAATGATATGGGGGATAAAAGAGGTTCCTTGAGTGTGTGTGTGTGTGTACGTGTTTGTTCTTCCGCATTTCTAACTTAAAGGAGGTTACATTATAAGATTAACCCTCCAAAAAAAAAGAAAGAAAAAAAAGAAAAGTGAAATTTCCAAGGAAACATGGAAGACTCCTCACATGGATTCTCAAGATATGAAAACCTAAGAAAAGCAAAAAAATAAAGCATTTCATTTGTCGGCTTTTTCATCTGTTACCTTGTGCACATGGGACATAGACAAAAAAAGAAAGTATTTCTAACTTCTTTCATTACCGTCCTATGAGATATATATCAAGATAATTTGACACTATGGTGAAGGTACTTCCTAAAAAAAAAACAGGTTTCTTGCCAAGTGTGAACCCAATCTTATTTTTTTGTGTGTTTGTTTTTCTTTTTAAAAACAACAATGCTTTAAATTAAACAAAGAGGAAAGAGCAAGAAAGTAATAAAGAGATAGAAAGAAGGCAAATAATCTTTTCATCCCATGGTGTAGGATTTATCTACTTTTATTTTGTTATTTCCAAAAACAAACATTTTGTAGGAACTCTTCTTATAGCTTGTCCTTTTTCTTATGAGGAGTCTAGTGTCTTCTCTATGGACATTCTTTGAGGGACCCAATAAAGTTGATTGTGTATCTCTGCTTCCATATATTCCACAGGGTTTAAGCTCTAACACATTTAAAAGGGCCACATAGCTTCCAACAACCCCTGTAAGAAGAGTTTGCTTTGAATTGATTGGTTGATCAAACTTGAAGGTTTCTTTGAATACCTCTGCAAAGATTGGCACTCTTGGGATAGGAGAAGAATACATGACCAATGTTTTCCTTCTCATTGAAGCATCTTGTACATCATAGTGGGACTCAAATTTTGTTGGCTCTAGCATTGGTCCATATCCCTCGATAGAGAATTTTCAACATAAGGACTACTTTCTCATGCTCAGTGAGTGCTAAATTTCTTTGAATCTTGGGATGTCTTCCAATTTGTTGCCATTGCTCCACTTCATGCCCTTCAGATTCAGACCATCATGACCAATAGGAGGGCATGCCTCCATTTTGTCCCAAGCTTGGATCTTGTTTCTTAGAAGGCATTAGTCATCATATTCCAATCTGACCCTAAAGTCAATGTTCTCCAACCTAATATAGTTCCTTTTCCCTTAGTTCCAAAGGTATTTCCATTTTTGAAAGCCCTTGGACCATAGCTTGTTGACCCTTTTGATATTCTCTTTCTCAACTTCTGTAATCTCGGATACATAGAACCAAATAAAGTTAGTATGTCTTATGCCAAGTGCCCACTTCCAACCACTACTTATCAAGCAATGAGGTTTCATCTTGTTCCAAGCTTTCCAAATGAGGAGACAAGACTATATACAACCTTTAGGGATCATTCAGGTGTGGGCAAAAAGGAGCATGCTGAGATAGAGGTTGTTCCATCTAGAGACATATGAAAGTGACAAGTTTTGGTTGTTTCTGAAGATGAGTTTCTACCATGACTGGCCTCTATTGGTCCACACCTTAATTGTCCATTTAGTTATGAGTATATTCGCGAAAGTCAAAATGTAAAAAATTTGAAAATCCCCTCCTTTCTTGGGGATCATACAAATGTCCCACTTGATTTTAGACACCCAACTTTTAGACACGCAACTTCTATTGGTCCCAAATGTAGAGAGAATTTTTGCATGCACGTTTTAGTTTAAGGAGGTTCATATAATTCCGTCTCCAATATTTTGTGTTTCTTTTAAATAAAAATATGATTTTTTTTCCAATTTTAACCGAGAGATAACATGATTCCATGCCACTTTGGGGTTAGCCGATTCCGATGATCATATTTGATCGACATGCCGAACGTGCTCACTGCTGTCGTAACTCGTAATCTGTCCAAGTTACTGCCGTTGGCGCCAAAAAAGCATTTCGAAGCTCTCGACTCCGACCACGAAACTGCGATTGGAGCTCAACCAGAGCTGTTGCTTCTACGATTGCCCACGTAGACCTTGACGGTTTCGATGCCGCAAATTGCTCCTGTGATTCTCCATGTAGACCTTGATTGCTTCTATGCCGCGGTACGCATTTGCCCCTATTCACACCTCGCAAGGGCGTGCATTCCGTGACACAAACGCCTCAAGTTATCAGAAACTGAGATATCTTTTAAGAGTCTTCGCAGGTTGAGCATGTGAGATTGGGTATCCCTACCGAGAAGCCTCTAGCCGTGCAGCAGTGGGAGGGCCTCATTGCTGTTAATTATGCTGCTCGGGCTGCTGGTGTTGTGCGTCATGACAGAGTCGCAGATGCTTTGAGCAAGGTATCTCGATTCTCAACGTCTAACTTTGAAGTGTACTCCATGTGAAACATGTCCCATCATTTAATCCTTTCAGCTTTCACTCTGATGACTTCGAAGGGTGCTGCCTTTTCGTGCCGTCCTAGTTACTATGTCATTCTTCTAGCATGTCAACAGCTGTATACAAGAGAATTTCTTATGTATTGACATTTGTGAACATGGTCAGCGTCCATGGACGCAGGCATTTCAGGCAACAATCTGGAAAGGAATTTCACATATTTTTACACTTATCAACAAATTCAAGTCCATGGAGATCAACCATTTTCGGACACATCTATACACGTTGTGGGAGTGGTTGAATGTTGACAGAAGCGAATCGGTTGTAAAATCAAATGCCTAAATGTGAATGGTAACTATGTCAAAGCACTTGAATTTTTTTTTTGTTGAGAAAGAATCTTAGTTTCCTTAGCCTCCAAAATTTATCATGCAAAGATTCCTTCTCCCTTTATCCTTTTTGGTTTTGAAGATGGCAATCTAGGGCCATCGGTGTTATGTAAGATACGTCAAAGCATCATTCAAGGGAATCACTCTATCGAATGAGAGGGATAAGCTACACCTTAGACTACTTGTGGATGATAATAAGATTATAGTTAAGAAACAGGAACGTATTGTAAGCTCCATCTTAGACTACCTGTGAATGATAATAATATTGTAGTTAAGAAATAGGAGCATAGTGTAGCATTGTGGATGTGCCAAGCTCTATGGTCATCCCAAGCAGTAGACCCCATCCGCTTGTTGGTCACCCCAGGTTTCTCTTCAACTCCAATTGTTGGTTGTCCCTCATACACATCCCACCTAGAGTTGGTCGCCCCTTCCCGTTGCTCACATGATGGTGGGTCTCCCAAGTTTTGACTCCACAGTAGATTATAGTCACCCACTTCCCTCAATCTCACCCACTTGCCCTCCATGCTCCAACCTCACCCACTCTCCCTCCACCTCACCCACTCTCCCTCCATGCTTCAACCTCATCCACTCTCCCTCCACCCTCCCCACTCTCCCTCCATGCTCCAACCTCACCCACTCACCTTCAACCTCACCCACTCTCCCCCATGCTCCAACCTCACCCACTCGCCTTCCACCTCACCCACTCTCCCCCATGCTCCAACCTCACCCACTCGCCTTCCACCTCACCCACTCTTCCCCATGCTCTAACCTCACTGTCATATGGATATTATGGAGTATCATATATGAATAGGGATATGAGGTGAGAACCTCCCCTTATTCATAAAGAGTATGATATTCACTTGAGTGCCAAGTGGCACTCATGTGAACCATTGACCCATTTTGGGTATGCAAGAGAGAGAGTAGTTATTTTAGTACTATCACGCGGCTGGGCGGTCTAGGAAAATCTCAATCTCCGTGCAACGTCGAAGTCTGAGCTTTCAGTCTGTCTCGGAATGTGTGCAGACTACACTCCAAAAGTAGGAGCAATCATTGAGTATGATACTCACCCACTCGCCTTCCACCTCACCCACTCTCCCCCATGCTCCAACCTGACCGACTCACCCTCACCCACTCACCCTCCATGCTCCAACTTCACCCACTCGCCCTCCACCTCACCCACTTGCCTTCCATGCTCCAACCTCACCCACCCGCTTTCCATGCTCCAACTTCATCCACTCCCCTCCATGAATATTGGTTTCCCTTGGTTTGGACACATCAAAGGTAAGTCTCCCTCTCTGACTGGGTGACCCCAATTGGTGGTCACCTCCCTACTTTTTTGGTCTCACTCTCTGATTGGGCGGCCACCAAGTTTAGACGAAGAAAATAACATGCAGAGCCACCGTTGACCAAAACAGATAGTCAAAGATTGATCACCTTGGTGGTACACTTCTTCAAGATCATGGGTGTTAGAAGACAATCGACAAAGAATAAGTGCAAAGGAGGTTACCTTGCCAGGGGTGTTGGCCCACCTCTCTCTTGAGGTAACCACCTTTTGCTAGACATTCTGTGGTGTGCAGCCCATGTCGGGGGGCACGTTTGTCCTCTTCCAAGGACCATATGTGATCATGCATAGCCACTCATCTCGCCTCCTTGTATCTATATAAGCAGCTGCAGGGCACTCATTTGGACTACTACAACTATTGCTAGGACTACTACAACTCTTGGTATCTATATAAGCAGCTTTGGCCACTCATTTGGACTACTACAACTACTACTAGGACTACATGGAGTACTATTACCTTGTGTATGTGTGTAGGCAGAGCCCTTGTGCTCGGACACTAGTTGTACTACTATCTGTTGGATTTTGGTTTTAATATCAAGGTTGAGCTACTTGTCCAAGTGTGTTGGGTTAGCTCTGTATTGAGTTTTCTTGAGGTTTGGGCTAGACTTTGGCCAAGTTTTGCAGTATATAGTGAGTCTTTTGCGAGCACTAATGCTATGTTTTGTGATGTCTAATGTTGTTCCTTGTAGATTGTTGGCCTAATTTGCATAGTGTGCTGGACTGAATCTTGTGAGATTTCTCATTTCAAGTAATACTTTGGCATGTGATTTTGTTGATCATCATGGAACTCTTGAAGTCTAAGTTACAGTTGGTTGCTAGCTACTTGTGCTTCTGGTAGAAAGGGAGCTGTGTTGGTAAGAGTGATTGAGGGGTAGGCAAGTGGAAGTAGGTTAATCGTAAGTTGTGTTATTCTTTGTGAACTCTTTGTGTACTCTCTATTCTACCTATACCCTCTTAAGGATTTTGGACATAGGAAGTGTAACTTGTCCCTTTCCTCAAGAAGGTAGTCTTGTGTCTCTATTCTGCAGGTAGTATCTTAAAGTTTTGGTCTTCCTTATGAGATTTCAAAATTTCTCAAGGTTCTAAAATAGATTATGGGGAAATGTGACTTAAAAAGAGTGTAGATGGTGAAATGTGAAGTGTGTGGGTGCAAGGAATGCAAAATGCACTACTCCTGGAACACATTAAAATGATATATACTTAACAACCAACCAAAATATTAGGTACTTATCATCACTTCAATCTATACTTAGAAGATGGACACAAAAATAAGAGACATAACGAGTGACGAATTATAACGGAAGATATAACGCAACAAGAAAATATAACACAAGACAACAACCAAATATAACACAAGACATTGCAACCCATCAACCATTCATACCACTTGTCATACATGCACAAGACAATGAAAACCCCATATAACCCATCTTCTCAATCTTCAGGTATCCTCACACTAGCAACATGAGCAAGATAGACCTCTTAGTGTCTCCACGAGCTCTAGGCCTACAATGATCAATCATACTTCCATATCTCTATATGCTATAAGAAGCTCCTATTTCATCTGAATGGCATCGTATATCTTCTCTTGAGGCTCCTTTTTATAGTTGAGGGATAGGTTACAAGAGGAGAGGTCTGTTACATAAGGTCCCTTACATAAGGTTAATGGGAAGTTAATGCACTAGGCGGTTTCAATTGTCAGCACCACCGCCAGTACCAAACTTTGTCTTGTAGTGATGAGTGGCCGGGTCCACTTGGTCTCCTTGTCAGTTTTGTTGCCGTCACTTGCTACGACTTGTCTCTTGGTGAATTTGGGCGTCTTTGCGCCCCTTCTTAGCACTTGGGCATCTTGTCGCCCAACTTCAGCATCTGGGCATCTTGGCACCTAACTTCAACATCTTGGCATCTTGGCGCCCAACGTTAGCATCTGGGCATCTTGGCACCCAACTTCAGCATCTGGGCGTCTCGGCGCCCAACTTCAACACCTTGGCGTCTCGACGTCCAACTTCGGCACTTGGACTCCTTGGCGCCCAATTCGAGCACTATTTTTCAGAAAATGTTCTGTTCTACATGTTGTCCGCCACTATAGTCTCTCCGTCTCGGAGAGAGATATAAAAATAATGACTCCGTTATTCCAAGCAAAAGAAGGTGAGATGTGCCAATGAAGTACAAAATGAAATATGGCTTTGCAAAAAGAAACTCATGGTAGTACATAATGAAATACTATGACACTAGTACATAATACAAAGTCTATAACACTAGACGAAATGAAAGGTAATGACACTAGACATAATGAGCTGATAGGATGCACTAATCACAACTTTTCTAGGCCTCTTGTTCTTATCTTGATCTTCATCTTCTTCTTGGGTGTGTGGAACTTCCTCTGTGTCTGAAGAAGAAAGCAATGACTGTAAAACATCAAATTTCGATTTTAAGGCGTCTCTTTGCTTTTGTAGGCTTGAATTCTCTTCCTTCAGGTTCTTGTTTTTTTTCTTCATATCTTTGTTTTCAGCCTTCAGTTTTTTAATCTCTTCTTTTGCCCATTCCAAAAATGCCTCTAGAATCTTCGCTTTTCCTCAGCCCTCTTCACATTGTTGAAGTGCTCGGATAACTCTTTGATTTGCATATACATCTCTTTGGTAACTAGGCAAACCCTCAAACAGTCCTCATTAAGCATATATATATATGAGTACATAGGCGATGTTCGAGATTAATACATGTTTGCCTGTCTTCAAAAATTTTAGTAGCAATTTTTGTAAACATGTTCTTTGCAACATCCATTTATGCCATACCTTGTAAGTGATCAAGAACTATGGGCGAGACATTTTGCTCCTATTTTTCCATTGCGGAGAGCTTTTGTGGATCTGGAATATTTGATGTGCCTTCTCTCAAGAGGTGTTCAAGATTGATGCCTCTATACACCTCTGAAATGGTAGGCTGAAAAGAATCAACTATGGGATTCGGAGGCATCTCTGTAGGTGGATTGTGCCTTCTAGGTGAGAATCTTAAAGGAGGGGGTAGGTTGATGAGTTTAAATGGTGGGTGCTGTATGGTGGACTCACTGTGAGGGATAGATGTGTCACTTGGAGGGGTAGATGTGTGGATTGGGTTTTGTGGTGATGGGGAGTGAGGTGGTGCAGTTGGGTTTTGAGGAGATTCGGGAGGTGTAGGTAAAGCTGTGAATTGTAAGTGTATGGGGTCAATAGGTGGATCGTTGGTTATATGAATGCTTGGGGTTGGGGCTGAAGTGGCATATAGTTTATTGGTAGGTGCGTTTAATGTGTGATGTGAAGTGCATGAAGGTTGAGGAGATGAAATGGCTTGAGATGTCTTTCTAGAGGCTGTAGGTACTAGACGAATGGGCGCGAATGTAGTGTTAGAGGAGGTGAGTACCTTCTTTGTGGACCTGGCATATCCTTGCTGATCTATGGGTAGAGAATCCAGCGCCTCCCTAGAATCTTTTTGAATCGTCACTCTCTGTTTCTTTTTTTGGGTAGTTGTTCGAGGTTGTTTAGATGATGTAGGTTGTGACACATCAGGTGTATGTTGTGAGGAGAAATACTTACAGATGTATAACATCATGTGACCTCCCATGACCTTGAAAGTAAGGGCCTTCTTTACCACCTACTGTCCGCATCTCTTCTTTCTTTCAACTGACATTTGAAGGAGTGTTTTATGGTATGGGTATGGCTGTGCATGCTCAAAACAGAAGAGTGGTTCACAGATCTTTATATTTGTGAAATGTAAATTGTCTTTAAGGAGAAAAAATGCCTTGAATAAGATCAATCTCTGAGTCATGATCTGATCACAGTCTTCAACTGAGAAGTTAGCTGCGCATGTCTGTAGTATCTTCTTGATGGGCAGTTCAGCATAACCTCCTGGTTTCTTTGTTTCTTAGATATTTTGGGTGCCGAGCATGATGGCCAGTTTCTCCTTGGTGATTCTTCCCCCCCGGAAGGGATGGAAAAGATTTAAAGAGGGTGAGGAGCTCCGTACCGAAATTTTGTGGGTCACTAATGGAAGGCATAGTTGCTCTTGCTATTGTGAGAAGGCCCATGACACCAAGTTCTTCCATAGTGAAAGAATTCAGTAACTTACCTGTAATGCTAAGGTCAAGCTTCAGTGATGGCATCCCTCGGATAGATTTGATGACCTCAGTGGTAGTTGCTACATTTGGTGACTGATAACTTGTGGCAAGCTTCCCAATTTTTCCTGTAGATGTATGAGCTTCATCCTCTTGAATTTCTTCCACCAGTGATTCAAACTCAAGCAAGCTCTTGAGAAACCACATATAAGGAATCGCTGGAGTCTCCATTTGAAGATGATTGTTGAGATCTGCTATTTGTATCTGATCAAAATTCAGATACTGTATCCTCAACAGAAGATGTCATTTTGTCGTTGGAAGTTCTTCCTCTACTCAATGGAGGTATGGGGTGCCTAACTTGGAGAGTTTAGAATCGAACAGGAGTTCTTACTGCACTGGCCGACTGATGTTGGGAGGGAATTTAGAACAATAGACCTGAGGGAATTTAGGGAATTTAGAGTAATAGACCTTCTGCATGGGTCGACTCTGCCTGGAGGGATTGATGTTGGCTTGAGGTCACGTTCTCGATGAAGTTGATTGTGACTTCTGCAGAGGCCAACTCCGATTGTGAGGGATTGATGCTTGCTTGTGGTCACGTACTAGATGAAGCCGATTTTGATGACTAGATGTGAGAGTTGCACAATATCCCGAACTACCTCAACCGGAGGCAATTAGCAGGTCCTTCAGCAAGCGGAGACCTTCGTCATAACCATGAGCGCAAGGTAAGCTACAAGCTATGGCCTGAATTGTTAGAACCGTGAGTGCCAGTTGAGCTAGAAGCTATTGTCAGAATTGTCGCTTGGTTAATTGGCTTGTGAGCTAGAGATTCCTCGGTTAGGAGGATCAGTCAGGCAAGGGCATCTCCCATTGCGAAGGTTAGCGAGAGGATGATGCAAGTCCGATTGAGGACACTCTGCGCAATTGATTGATTTAGTGACGTGGGTAGAAGATATAAGGCACAGGATGCTATAATTAGCATGTGATAATTTGAGATGTACATTGGTGGCGCTTCCTAAATTAGGAAGGGATTGCTAATTTTGATATGACAGCTTATATGAAGTTTATGTGACCGCTTATATAAAGTTTATGTGAGTAGGGATGTGGTTGCCCGGTGGGGTCACCTTGTGTGGAGGTTGATTGGAGAGAGGCCTTGTGTTGAGAGGGGGGTTGGTTGGAGGTCTCCTAATGGAGAGTTATAAATTGGATAGTAAGGGAGTTTAGAAGGAGAGAACTAGGACACTAAAAGGAAGGAGATTAGAAGGATTTATACAAGAGGGTAGCTCATTGGGTAGCTTGCTTTGGAGTATAACTTGATGCGAAGTGAGGAAAATTGATGAGATGTGAGATAGGTGGTCCCTTGTGTGGAGAGGGGAGTGAATGGGAAGTTGCCCTGGGTGGATTGGAGTGAAGGGGTAAGGAGGGTTAATCGCCCATCTTTAAGGAAAGTTAGAGGCGCTAGAGAAGATTTGGACATAGAGAGGGAGGAGTGTTGTACATTAGAAGGGTTGGATGGACTTAGAAGCATAGTTAAAAAATACGCGTTTTTTTTTGAAAATAAAAAACGTTTAGCCCGTCCTAATACGTTCTTTTTGCAATTTTTTTTTTTGAAAAAATCGTCAACGCTTTTAGGTCTTACACACTCACGAGCTGCACTTTCATTTCAGCTTTGGCTTATTGGAGAAGTGAGTAGAGAACCCTCATGAGCTATGCATAGTTGAGTTGCACACTTTCAAATTCCCTTCCCTCTCTTGCCTTCTCTTTTCTTGCACATACTCTTGCCCTGTAGACTCTCTTCCCTTCTTTGCACATAGTTTCAACTTTCAGCCCTCTAAGCTCTTTGATTTCTCTCTCTTTGGGACACATAGAGAGAGAGTTTCAATCCTTCATTATTTTGCAAGTTTCACCATAGGTAGAGCCCTCAATGTCATCCGTAACCATGTGAAAATTCATAGCCCCACCTCTTGGGAATGCAATTATTGCAAGGGCATTTATGGTGGCTCGACATCCCGCATGAAAGCTCATCTCCTTGGGTTGAGAGGAAGAGGCATTGGAAAATACACTTCCATACCTCAAAAAACCGTAGAGGAGTTTACCCCTCAACTCCAATTGAGCCGAGTGGTGGGTAATTTGCCTATGCCTCCATCGTTTGAGAGCACTGTGGGTGCGGGTAATGAGCCTCTTCATGATGAAATCCTATCTCCTCAAGTTCATGATCACAGTGCAAGTAAAATGCCACGCACAGAGAGTATGAGTTTCATTGGTGCCAATGCCTCTCCCTCTTTTTCACGTCATCCATCACATTCAAAGATCTCTGATAGTAATTTATTCATGAGAGGCAATTTAAGGGATGGAGTGCAAAAGCAACATATGGAAGAGGCCACTAGAGAGTTGACCAAACTCTTCATTCAGTGTGGCATTCCATTTAATGTTGCTAGTACGCTTCCGTGGAAGAGGGCAATGAAAGCCATTAGTAGAATAGGTGTTGCTTGGGAGGGTCCTTCAGAACAAACCTTGAGCACTACTGAGCTCTCAAGGCAAACAAAGCTGGTAGAGACTGAAATGTTATCCCTACGATCTGTATGGGAGAAATATGGATGCTCTATTTTGTGTTATGGCTGGTCGGACATTCGTAGAAGGAATGTTTATAACATCCTTGTGTCCTCTTGCAAGGGCACAATGTTTTTACGTGCTATACCAGCGCATGCACCAGGCAGAGTAGTGACAGGTGAATTCATATTCTCACATGTTAAGAAAGCCATTGAGGATGTGGGAAGTGAGAATGTAGTGCAAGTTGTGACCGACAATGGGTCCAACTACATGTCGATGGGGCGTATGATTGAAGAAGCATACCCCAAGATTACATGGACACCATGTGCATCCCACAGTTTAGATTTGCTTATGGAAGACATTGGGGCACTTCCATGGGTGAAGTCGATCCGTGATAAAGCAAAATTCATTGTGAAATTTGTCACCACTAAGCCAAAAGTATTGAACATCTTTCGTGCCCACTCTACCTTGGATTTCTAGAAACCCTCTATGACACGGTTTTGTTACATGTATATAGTACTTGATAGAGTAAGAAAAGGGCATCTACGTACGGTGGTGGCTGAGGATTGGTACAACATTCAGGAGGTCAGAGGAGGAGACTCTCTCTTCACACAATTCTCAGCGCTCATTATGGGAGATGATGAGTTTTGGACGAAGGGATGATAGAGTCCTTAGAGTAAGAAAAGGGCATCTACGTACGGTGGTGGCTGAGGATTGGTACAACATTCAGGAGGTCAGAGGAGGAGACTCTCTCTTCACACAATTCTCAACGCTCATTATGGGAGATGATGAGTTTTGGACGAAGGGAGATACGTTGGTAGCTGCCATTCAGCTAGTGTACAGTGTTCTTTGCATCACAGATATGGAGGGCAGCACACTTGGTCTTTTATATGAGTACATTGATCGTATACAAGAAAGCATCCAGAAAGTTGTCTGACTCTCGGACATTGAGTAAGTTTTGTCAATTGATCAATCATCATATGATATAGTAATAGTAGTTTATCATGATTCACATGTATGATGTTTATAACTTCATTGTTTATTATATAGGAAGACTACTTTATGTGATGCTGTGAGAAAAAGATGGGATTGGTTTCATAAACCAATCCATGTAGTTGCTCATATTCTTCATCCATTATGGAGAAGTGAGCAACAATTTACAGACATTGAGCTAGAGGATAGCTGGATTGACTACATCATGCGATGGAGCGGTAGTGATGTTGGTATTTTGTCACAGTTAGAGAGTGAGAGATTGCGGTTGGAGCGCTACTTTGGACAGCCCACTGCACGGCTACGCGAGAACCAGGTTGCTCCGGTCACATGGTGGGAGAAATATGGAGTGAGTACTCCACTATTGGTAAGTATTTTTACCATTTAGTCTTTCAAAATCCATTTGAATCTATTTTTATGAATCATGATCTATTATTTTTTCCACGAATCATAGCGAAGATTAGCCTTTCGAATTCTTTCGCAAGATTATAGCACATGTCCTGCACAGAGGAACTCGAGTATATGGGCTCTATTCCATACGAAAAAAAGGAATAGATTGAGTCCTCAACAACTTGAGAGATTGGTTTATTGCCATTGTAACCTCAAGTTGTTAGAAACTAAAGGGATCAACATAGCCCCACTAGAGGTAAGTTCTAACTTCTAAATTTGAAGTTTTATCAAAGCTTAAAGCTATTTACTAGAGTCTAGACTGAATTTTGATTTAAAACTGAATTTTATAGGTAAATGTTGATCTAGTTGATATTGATAAAGTCAAAGATATTTCTCAAATCCCTCATGAAGAGAGGGATATCTTTGCCATGTTTGCAGAGGAGTCTCAGAGATTTGTACGACAGACTCGTAGCCGCACTCGAAAGGGTAGGTAAATTATAAATTTGTAATACTATTTAGTATTACGTAACACATTACACAAGTATGCCCATTGCTACGATTTTCTCTCATATATATGCATTGTTTATGTAGGTGATCCATCATTACCATCCACTAGCCGGCATCCACAGAAGTATGTTTCAAGAAGGGGTGGACCACGTCGTGGAAGGGGTGGTGGATCCTCTACCACTCAGAGAGATCATCCAGTTGTTCGAGAGGATTGGGAGCAGGATTCAGCCTCATCTTCTAGTGGAGATGATGACTTGGGATGAGAGATTGCTGAGATTGCAGCTACATTTGGACATACAGACTAAGATAGTACATCTTCATGGGCTAGCACATTTGATGATGAGCCCATAGATGATGTCTCTATCGAGGACATTGCAGAGTCATCTTAGACTTTAGTTTGTATAGCATGCTTCATATATTTTGGACATAGTGTGATAGTGATCAGTTGGATCATGGATGTATCTTGTTGGATTTAGACATATGATATGGTTTTACCATTTTTGTATGAGACTTGAGTCATGACTCATGAATTCTGCTATTCACGGTTCATCATTGATATATACATTCTACTCTAGTATTGTCTTCTAAGTTTTATAAGGTTGCAGATTAAGTTTTTTATGTGTTTTCACCACTAGATATGTAAATGAATGCTAGACATGCATTATTCATGGTTTTTTTGAAAAAAAAAAATCTAATGTTGCGACAAAATATAATACTCGTTTTTTATTTCCATTTTTTTAGTACCCTACGTACTAAACGTTTTAAAACCCGTTTTTAAAACTCGTTTTTAAAACTCACTTTGAACTATGCTTAGAACGGACTTTGGACTTTGCCTGCGTGCCAAGATGTGGTCGCCCATATGTAGTTAGACGTCGTGTGGCAATATTTGGGAAAGATGTGGTCGCCCATATGTAGTTAGATGCCTAGTGATGGTGGAGTAGGAAGGGTGGTCGCCCATGAGGTATGCTGGTGGTGAAGGTACTAGAGAGGGAATGTATAAGAGAGGGAGTTGGGTGCATAAGAGGTGTTGGATGGTTGGGAGTTAGAAGGGGAATGAAGAATGGATGGTCACCTATATCCTAAGATGATGTATTGGAGAGGAGTGGTCGCCCATGAGGCTTGAGTTCCAAATGATGCAGAGGGTGGTCGGCCAGGTTGGAGTTAGAGGTGATGAGGAGGTGGTCGCCCAAGTTGAATTGGAGATGATGAGGAGGTGGTCGCCATGTGGAGTTGAATGCCCATGTAGTGATGAAGTGTGAAAGGTGGTCGCCTATGAGGTATGATTGAGGAATGAAAGTGCTAGAGAGGAAATGTATAAGAGATTGAGTTGGGTACATAAGAGGTGTTGGATGATTGGGAGCTAGAGTGGGAATGAAGAATGGGTGGTTGTCCATATCCCAAGATGATGGATTGGAGAGGGGTGGTCCCCATGAGGCTTGAGTGCCAAATGATGCAGAGGGTGATCGCCGAGGTTGGAGTTGGAAGTGATGAGGAGGTGGTCGCCCAGGTTGAGTTGGAGGTGGCTGAATTGGAGATGGTGAGGAGGTGGTCGCCATATGGGAGTTAAATGCCCATGTAGTGGTGAAGTGGGAAAGGTTGGAGTTGGAAGTGATGAGGAGATGGTCGCCCCGGTTGAATTGGAGGCGGTGAGGAGGTGGTCGCCATGTGGAGTTGAATGCCCATGTAGTGGTGAAGCGGGAAAGGTGGTCGCCCATGAGGTATGATTGAGGAATGGTGGTCTAGAAAGGAAGGTGCTAGAGAAGAAATGTATAAGAGAGGGAGTTGGGTGCATAAGAGGTGTTGGATGATTGGGAGTTAGAGTGGGAATGAAGAATGGGTGGCTGCCCAGGTCCCAAGATGAAGGATTGGAGAGGGGTGGTCGCCCATGAGGCTTGAGTGCCAAATGATGTAGAAAGTGGTCGCTCAGATTGGAGTTGGAGGTGATGAGGAGGTGGTCGCCCAGGTTGGAGTTGGGAGTGATGAGGAGGTGGTCGCCAGTGCACTCTGCATATAGAGGTTGCATATAGAGGGAGAAGAAAGGGGAAAAATACCTACATGCTAATCATTATAGGAGTTGGTAGAGAGAGGAAGTCTCAAGGGAGCACTAGATTGTGCTCTCTGACTACGGTAGACAAGATTACAGAAATGTATTTTTGATTACAAGATCACCCACGAAGAGGAAACAATACAAGGATATGTAACTGATACACGAAGTCCCACAACCCGGGACTTACAGGTATGGATAACTCGACTAGAGATGATACACGAGATCCCACAACCCGGGACCGTAAGTATGGAACAAGATATCAGGACTACGAGAACTCCCTTCTAGGAGATGAACTAGATACAAGAAAGAACTCGACAAGATCTCGTACTACGAGATTACAAGAGGATAAGGCTAGATGTCCAGGATACAAGACTAAACAAGACTAGAACAAAGAACAAGACAAGAACTGGAATTGGAACTTGGAGAGTTACTTGGTGGTCATGACTCCTTGAGCTCCCAAGACTGGCATTAGCAAGACTGATTATGAATGTGGCCAACCCCTCCTTATATAGGTTTTCAAGGGCGGTTCATGAAAGGCGGTTACACATCGATGATGTCATCGATGATGTCATCGATGATGTCATCGATGATGTCATCAATTCGAAACATGAGCTCTGGATATCCGAATAAGGCAAGTAGGCAGTTGATCTTAAGGTTTTGGCATGCTCCGGGTGCAATGGAAGCATTGGTTTCCCTAAATTCTGAGCTAATCATGAGATATAGAAGTCACATGGAATTTGAGGTCTAGGATGGTTTCCTTGTCCATGACATCATCCCCCCCTCAAGCGACGAGTTCCACGAGGAGCGGTCATGATCTCTTGTCTCAGCTTCATTGGATTTTTCTTGTGACATTCTTGAATCTTGATTGGTGCTCTGTGAAGGTCCTCTGCAGGTCCCAAAGTGTGATCACTGATGTCATACCCTTTCCAATGAACAAGATACTCCAATCTTCCTCTGGATATTCTTGAATCTAGGACATGTGCAACCTCGAATTCTTCATGATCATCAATCTCGATAGGTGGTGAAGGACTTGGTTTCTCCCCCCTCAATGGTGAAATATGATATGGTTCCAACATGGATACATGGAAAACTGGATGTATTCTCATGGTACTTGGTAGCTGGAGCTTGAAGGTGACTGGATTAATCTTGTTCAAGATGGTGAATGGACCAAATCTTTGATGATCTAACTTTGCACAGGCCTTGAAGTTTGCAAATTGTTTTTGAGTAACCATACTTTATCCCCGATTTGATACGATGGATTTTGAACACGATGTTGATCTGCATAGTACTTATAATGTTCTTGAGCTTTATGGATCTCTTCCTTGAGTTCTTTGTGAATTTCCATGAGGTACTGGGCCTTATCTCTAGCAGTTGGGTTGTTGACATGATTTGAGAGTTGTATATCCATCCGTGGATGTTGTCCATAATTTGCAAAGAAGGGAGTTTGCTTAGTAGATGCATGAACACTATTGTTATAAGCAAACTCTGCACAAGGTAACAATTAAAACCAGTCATTTTGGTGATAGTTGCTGGTGCAACGGAGATATTGCTCTAGGATTTGATTCATCCGTTGTGTTTGTCCATCAGTCTGTGGATGATTTGCTGTAGATAGTTTAACTTGAACACCAAGGAGCTTGCAAAGACTATTCGAGAAGTTGGGTATGAACTGAGGACCTTGGTCACTAACAATATCATCAGGCAATCCATGAAGCCTAAAGATTTATCTGAGAAAAAGTCTAGCAGTGGCTTCACCTGTGATTGCCTTGGTAGTTGGAATGAAGTGTGCCATCTTTGTAAATCTATCCACAAGAACAAGAATGGCTTCATACTTATCTGACTTTGGTATATCTCTGATGAAATCCATAGACAATGAAGCCCATGGCCTTTCTGGAATAGGTAAAGAATGCAAGAGGCCATGAGGTTTATGTCATGGTACCTTAGATCTATTGCAAGTGTCATAGGTTTGGATATATTCTTTGACTTCCTTCCACATTTGAGGTTAAGTTCTATTGTTTTATTCACTCCAAAATGTCCTGTTGCAAGGTTGTCATGACGTTGTTGAAGTACTTGGATCCTGGGCTTTCTTTGAGGGATATACAATAGGTTCTTATAGAGTAGTAATCCATTCTTTTCCTGAAATTCGTTTACCTCTTGGACTTTTCCTTCTTGAGCTTTCTGGTTAACGTTACAAAACAATTCATCTTGTGGTAGATTCTCACATATCAAATGATTCAAGGCTGAATCTTCATGATGGCTTGAAGAGATAGCTGCTAACTGGAGATGCTCAGGCTTAAGTAATGCACTCTCTTGTTGATCAAAGGCCTCTTCACCCTTCTTTGGTGCAAGGTAAGATCTTCTGGACAGGGCATCTGACTGGCATTGTTGATGTCTTGGACGATAAGTGATGACAAAGTCGAATCTGGATAGAAAGTTACTCCATCGAGATTGCCTTCTATTGAGAATGCGGGCGGTCATAAAATACTCTAGGTTCTTGTGATCTCTATATACAGTAACTTCATGAGCGTCTCCTTCTAGATGGTGACTCCAGGTATCAAACGCATCCACTATGGAAAGAAGTTCTTTGTCATGAATTTCATAATTAATTTCTGGAGGGGAAAATTTCCTTGAATGATATGCAATTGGATGTAGCGGTCCATCATCTCCATATTAGGAAAGAATGGCCCCTAGGGCAAGTGTCTGATGCATCTGTCTCTAGGAAGAAGGGCTTATTGGAATCACGATGAACTAGAACTGGAGCAGTAGTGAATGCTGATTTCAAGGTCTGAAAGGCTTTTTATGCTTCTTCGGTCCATGAGAATTTGGAGTTCCCTATAAGCTTGGTAAGAGGTGTCACCATCTTGGAGTAATCTTTGATGAATATCCTGTAGAAATTGGCAAACCCCAGAAAAACATTGTACATCTCGAACACATGAAGGTGGTTGCCAATCAAGGATTGTCTCAATCTTCTTAACGTCCATACGAATTCCTTTGTCTGATACAATGTACCCTAAAAATTACACTTCTGTCTTATGGAAAGAGCACTTCTCCAATTTTGCATATAATCCTTTTTCTCGTAGTTTCTCTAGGACTATCTTTACATGACATTCATGATCCTCTAGATTTTTGGAGAATATCAAGTTATCTTCAAGGTATATTACAACAAAATCATCTAAATATTCTCAAAAGATATCATTCATCATATGTTGGAAGACAGTTGGAGCATTTGTGAGACCGAATGGCATAA